>JALIZH010018036.1:0-24299 GCA_030522465.1 Rhipicephalus appendiculatus | reverse complement strand
TGATAGAATAATCACTAAATTTTTGCACGCACATAGCCATTAGCCAGTTCCCGACCCACCCTGTCATGAGAGCAACCATTCTTGAATCTGGTTTCCACTCGAATCATGATCGCGAACTCCGCGAGTCATATCTGATATTCAAGTTCAATACTATAGCGGATGGTATCGATGAGGACGCAGGCACATTGACGTGTCTTCCTTCCGCGTAAGTTATCTCGCTCAACAATAACAACAAGTGTACGCTACCCGGCTTCATTACAACAACCGAGTATGATGACAGTGGAATTCCCCCGTAAGAGTGCGCTCTGCTGAAAATCATACCCAGAAATTTTGAACATTGCCCCTTCAGCATTTTCGGATGCTTCACTACAGTACACCACCTTAACTGAATGGGTGGCGTTTAAAAAGAACTATATCTCAATAGATCAGCCGAGTTTCAATAAGTTTCAAGTAACATCGGATTTCAGAAGGCTGTCCTTGAACAACATGCGTAGAAACGAAACTTGTTCGTTAGTTCGTTACTGAGTTACAGTGATGTCTCGTGAAGAGCGTGCGGTGAAGCCACACTCCAGGAGCTTGTGGTTTAACATCCTCCCAGAGAGGGCAAACAATTGAAATGTGTGAAGGTGGAACTGTAGAATGTTTGAAAACGGTTCGCGCTTGGTATTGCAACGGCAGAGGCATGCGTCGTTCTGCTTTTTTTTGAGAATGTGAAAGGATTTAAGAGATGGGAAAGAGGGAGAGGAAATGATTACGCGCATGCAAGATCTGTTTACAATAGCGCGAGCTTGGGCTTGTTGGTGAACCATTGTGAAACACACCGCGCAAGTAACGGCCGGAACACTGGAAGGGAATACACACAGCGTCTTCCTGTGTTCCGGCCGTTACTTGCGCCGTGTGTTTCACAATGCTTCACCAACAAGCCCAGTTCGCGCTATTGTAAACAGATCTTGCACGCGCGTAATCACTTCCTCTCCCTCTTTCCCATCTCTTAAATTCTTTCACGTTCTAAAAAAAGCAGCATGACGCATGCCTCTGCCGTTGCAATACCAACGCGAACCGTTTTCGATTATTCTACAGTTCCACCTTCACACATTTCAATTGTTTGCCCTCTCTGGGAGGATGTTAAACCACAAGCTCCTGGAGCGTGGCTTCACCGCATGCTCTTCACGAGAAATCATTGCAATTCAGTAAGGAACTAACGAACAAGTTTCGCTTCTGCACATGTTATTCAAGAACAGCGCTCTCAAATCAATGTTACTTGAAACTTCTTGAAAGTCGGCTGATCTATTGAGATATAGTTCTTTTTAAACGCCACCCATTCAGTTAAGTGGTGTACTGCAGTGAAGCATCTGAAAATGCTGAAGGGGCAATGTCCAAAATTTGTGGACATGTGTAGAAAGTGAAGCAAGAAGTTTTGTAACCGTGCTCAATGTCTTCGCTCTGTTTCCGTTATTGTTTATTTCACCGTCTCAGCGATTTCGTTGTTAGTACTACCATTCTCATTATTTTGTTGTGTGTTTCTTTTATTACTTTTGTCATCTTGAAGTTCGAACGCGTATTTTTCACAGACTGACTGTCATTACTGTTGGAACAGCGCTAGCGCCGCGGTGAAATGCGCGGGTTTTTAGGTGCGGCTAGTAAAATGACGAAGAAGTTGACGTTGACGTTGAGAGAGACTCACGCGCTGTTCGTTAATGAGCTCCATTCCACGACATACGGACGTACAAACCTATGCGTATGCTGATCACATTGCATTTTTTCATCAGCAGATGACATTCACAAGCTATATGCTATATTGCGATCATACTTATCAGCCCATAGAAAGTTGGCTTGATGGTTTACATTTGTATTTAAATGTCAATAAATGCTCTGTACTAACATTCCCTTTAAAATACCCTTTTCACATGTCGCTCTATTATCATCTCGCAAATATTCCACAAGTAGATAAAGTAAAATATCTTGGTGTAATATGTGACCCATCTATGTCTTTGAGGTATCTCATTGAATACACCGCAGCAAAGGGTTCTCGGGCGTTCGGATTATTAAGGAAGATCAGCAATTGCCGATTAGGTATGCATGGAAAAACGCTCCTATCAATGTACTGCATGTACTACGTTCGGCCGATTCTTGAGTTTGGGTGCATCTTATACGCTGGGGCCGCCTGCTGTTAAAATTCATCCTCTCGTAATCATCGAAAGACAAGCCTTAAGGCTATGTTTAGGTCTTCCAAAATTTGTAGCAATCAAGGTTTTGTATTTGGAAGCTCGGATATTCTCCCCAATTGCTACCCGTTTTAAATTGTTAGCGGTGCAATCATTTCTAAGACTGTACGAATCCACTGCAAGGCTTTCAGAAACAGTTTTTATTTCCCGTGAATGGCAATTTTGCGCAAAAAGGCCATTCACAATGCAATACCAACTCGCCCAACGCTCCGTTCTTATTTCCCGTGTGGACTTGTTTTTGAGCATACTGGTCGAGATTTTGTACGCCTCAAATTCTGGTTATAAAGAGCCTTCTTGACATTTTAAATGTTCAAATTAGTGACGTTACCTCAATCAGTAATAACAGCAACTCTATTACCATACAATTTGATGATATCTTTCCAAAAAAAATGCTAAACTCAGTGTCGTACCAATTTTACAGCGAAAGCTGTTATCAGATCACAACCAGGGTGTCGGAACGAAATGTTTTTCGTTTCGGTTTTAGTCTCGTTCCACCGCAGAAAGTTCCGTTCCGTTTCTTATCCGGAACGAAAACAATAATGTTCCGGAACGGTTCATAACGTTATTTGTATGCGAAAATTTGATGTTAGAGATAGGATAAAAATATTGGTTTTGTCGTATTTGTCACGCTTATTTTAAGAAAGTGGGACAGCGGTAGAACACGTTCTTCCCACTTTCTTAAAGGGGTGGTGCCACCAAATTTGTGGCTAGCGCATTCTTTGCTGCAAGTGTTTGTTATAGCTCTAGGAAGCACGATACACGCACCAAGATTCATGTATTCTCGCTAAATAATTTAATATCACCTTATTTATGTGGACAACATTCGGTTTCGATTTCTGGGCGCCGAGTTGGGCGGGGACGTAGAAGTGTAGTAGGCTTGGCCACGTGACCACACGAGGCTGTGACGCACGTCCTGCTGAGTATCGTCTACTCTCGCACACACGTGCCCCACAAGCACGAACAAAACAAACGCGACGACAGGTGCGATGGCTAGGAACCGCTGCTTTGCCGGTACGTACGTTGCGGAGTTGGCGGAGGTTGCTCACGTCACTACAGATCTGGTGTGACGCCACTACAACTTTCATTGTCCTTTCCTATAGAGCTACGTCAGTTTTGATGCGCTAGCGATGGGCATCGATCAGGGAGAATGAGCATTTATGTACACTTTGGAAGTGAATTAAAATATCTTCTAAACGCTTGCTGTGTCCGACCCTTCGTGAGGAGTGTCCTTGCATACAGAGGAAACCTACAAAATGTTGTTATAGCCTCTAAATTTCATGACCCCACCCCTTTAAGAGGAGCACAACTAACTTTACCAGGAATTCCTACAAATCAGCGCAATCTAGTGCCCTTCTAAATTATAGAAGACTTTCTCAAAAGTGAATTACGAATTCTTTTAGCAGGCTCAATTCTTAGCGTCAAGGGAATGAGCGTGATCTCAGAAGCAGCCCATCATCTAGCGTACCTCTCATATGCGCGACCACTGTTCATATAAAACGAACTTTCACGCCAAGAATGCTTTCTCCACGCTGGCTGGCACACAAAAGTTCACTTGAGTTAATACAAAGATCTCTGGTTGCCACTGTTTTCGTTATCCACACTAGTTCAACGCATCTTTACTTTGGATTTCCTGTCAAAGATGCCCGCTGGTAATGTACTCCGAGATGTGCATTACTGCTCACGTTGCATGACCTCGGTTGCTCCGGACTGCTAAGTTTTCCCGTGAACCGAAAAACGATAAAATCTCCGTAACGAAATAATAGATAACGTGTCGATTACATTTTCGTTCCGGCCAAAAATATCGTTTTTTTCGTTCCGTTCCGATATTCTGATCACAACAAGGGCCGTTTTTGCGCCGTAGTTGTCCGCTGCCGCCGCCGCCGCTGGTGTCCGTAACCACTATCGCACGAAATAAGAAAAAAGAAACTAAATAAATAAAAAGTATTTATGACAGAATGGGAATCGAACCCGGACCCTCTGCGTGGCAGCCCAGCACTCTACCACTGAGCTACGCCACTGCTTGAAACTGCTGTGCAATCTCACCCTATGCAGGCTTGATGTCGGGTAAGAAATCGCGTTAACGTGTGTTTAAAACGTTTTAGCACAGTAAAGTAACAACCAGGCGTCATACAATGCGAATTGCGTGACGAGTGGGTCGTTGAACGCTCCAACCCATTACAAAATCCTCAGGCAGAGTTCTTGATCGTCGACAGCCACAGCATCAACAAAGTGCAGATAATGCCTTACAAGTGTGTGGCGGGTACTGCGCTTTTCCGAAGAATGACGAATAATGGCACAGTGGACGCTTCCCCACTACACAAAAATTATGATTATTTAAGGCGTAGTGGGTACCATGCAAGTTTGCTTGTAGTAGGTGCCCCAAGAGTGTTTTAAAAATGCTCTAGAAAGGCCACTCTTTCAGCTTTCGCTGTGACTGTCGCTTTTTTAAGCTCCATTTTAAGTGATTACCTGGTACATACCCCAATAAAGACAGTCATAGCAACTGATGCTTCCCAATGTGAAGAAAAATATGGAATTGGTATTTTCTCTCCTGCCCTAGATCGGTCATTTTCTCTTCGCCTTCCTGATTTTGTACCTATTTTTGTGGCAGAACTTTTAGCGATTATTCTACCCTGATTTTTTCGAAAGAGTGCCCTGGTAAGCGAATATGTTTTGAAAGCGGAAGGTTAGGTAGCGTATCAGTATGCGATCTATGGTTGTTTCTGTTTGGCCAATATACTATTTTTGGCAGACGGCGCACTCGAGCGTGTATATTCGCCTCGTGTGCGACCGATGGCGGCGCTGCGAACGGCGCTCCGGTGACGCAAAGGCGGGGATTCGGCTTTTTGTCGTCTGCTACGCTCTGGCTAAAACAGCAGCATTTTTATTATAGTTAGCTCGCGTCGCACGGCGTTCCTCGACTACTAGCTGCATTTTCTTGTAATGATATTTATTGGATACCAAGAGAAGGCAAACGCGTGAGGGGGGAGACAGAAAATTAGGTGGGCAGATGAGATTAAGAAGTTTGCAGGTATAACGTGGCAGCAGAAAGCACAGGACCGGGATGATTGGCGGAACATGGGAGAGGCCTTTGCCCTACAGTGAGGGTAGTCAGGCTGATGATGATGATGATATTTATTGAGATGACTGCTAGCATTACATGAGTTTAAGAAACGTTAACATTTAACATATCTTCTCTATACAGACAGCCATCGCGGTCAGGTTCATGTCCCCGAGTTCGTAGCCTCGCTCACTGGGCTGCACGGAGTTGAAATAGCTTACATGAGAGCGCGAACGCCCGCGCTAAGTGAGTTAAAGAGAGTCTCCGCTGCTTTGAAATCGCAGCGCGATCAATTTTGCGGCTTATTCGCAAAAATCAGCGTTGTGTAAACAGACTTGAGATGAACGAAAATTCACGCTCCACTCCCAATTGTAGTCATGTGGACTTGTGCAGACACGACAGCCGACAAAATGAAATCGATAAGTTCATCGACCAGCGGGTTATTGCGGACCACTAGCATAGATTGGGCGAGCTGGATGCAAATAAGATCGCTCGGACTGAAACGCCAGCAGTGGTGCGCGTGGTACAGTTCGCCTCTTATGATTAGAGGTAGATACGTTCATGAGCCGCATTCATGTTTTCGATCGCGCAGTGCTGCCTACTCGACTGTGCGAGCCTGCCAATGGTAATGACAGGATGGCGCGCACTATATTTCTAATGCTTGGGCAACGCGATCCGCTGCAGTGTTCGCGTTTCACTTGACACCGATAGTACAGCTTCGTAAACATTAGGAAATCGGCGAACGTGTCCAGGAAGAGGAGAAAGAGAGCTCTTTCCCACCGTTATTTTGGCCCCTGTGGCTGATCATTGTGATTCTTTACCGTGCTGTAACAAGATTGAATATTTTAAGGTGGGAGCCTTAGATTCCACATAAATTGCGAAAATTGACCGTCGGCGTTCCGCGTCGCCAGCGTCAACACGAGTGATGCGAAAATTCATCACATGATCACGTCATCATGACATCCCAGACCGACAAAGTTTGTGACGTCATAACGTCATGTCACATGATTACGTCATCACATGACATCGTCGCTTTGTATTGCCTCCGTGATTGGTTGGCCGATCTCGGAGGCGATGCAAAACCAGGTGATGTGTAGAAAGCTTCAATGCAAAACCACGTTACGTCCAGAAAGCATTCGGAGGGGGGGGCGGCGAAGGAACAATTCATCAACTCAAGAAAAAGATGGCTTTCGCCTTCGAGTCAACTTAGGCTAATGCATGAGGAACTCGAGTCTCTTTAGTACAGTGATCGCACCAAGCCACATCAGGAGTCGACCGTTGAGACTGATTTACAGTATTTTATTGCAAATACATCTTTCGATGCGAAAGCATCATATTTATCAACGTTAGTATGATTACACTAATTCTGTTCAGCATATTTTCAGACCACCGTGAACGAGTGAACAAACGTCGATTTATTAACGTAAGGATTAAAATATATTGCAAAAAAAAAAAAAATAGAACAAAAACAAAAGAAAATCACTCCGGACAACCTACCGATATTTCATATCCCCGTCGTGCATCCCCTTTAGACTCACCCTGTTTATTTCAATTCAATTCAATTCAATTTATTTTTCCAGTATGTACATGCTGGATGGTTGCGTTGGGTTAAAAGCTACGTAAGTAGCTTGACGGGACCCAACGACCAGAGTATACAGAGTATTTCGTGTTTCAATTTAAAGTACTTACGACGCGCTTACACAGCAGCTGCTAAAAATGTGTATTTAACCTAACGTTGTTGCCGGTAACGCCCCTTAATTTATTTGAATGACATCACACGTCGTTTGTGATGCGCTTAAAACTCCGAAAAGAGGAATTGAACCGAAGGCACAGGCTTGGCAACCGAACACGCGCAGCACGCGGTATACATTTATTGCGCTTTAACGCAGACATGGAAGCTGAAGCCCGAACGCTGAAGTCAGTTATCGAAAACGGGCAGGAAAGTCATTTTGAGTGCGCCACGGCCAGAGAACAGTCGCGAAAAGAAAAATTCATCATAGAAGCAGATGTACACATGGATGGCTAGCAGACGACAACAGGAGCAATCGACACAGAACGTGCTCCTGACAGCAACTCCACTCGATTTCGCTGTGCATTTTGCTTGAACATTCAGTACAAATTGCTTTATCAACTCTCCCACCAATGTTTCAATAACTCGAGCGCGATAGACAGGCTGGCAGCGTCGAGCAGCCTTCCCGTAGCGAACGCGCGCGCGAAGAGCTGCATCCGAGTCCTCTCCCTGACGTCACACGCGAGAGAACGCCACTCCAAGATCTCGAGGCGAATAACGTTAGAGCTATCGCAATTAAAGGAGCCGCGAACCTTAAGGGTGAATTTTGAAGACGTTTTTTTTTTGCATATATAGACAAACCTTGCAGCGTGGTTTGTTGCAAGGTGCCCAACCAGATGTTGCGGGTTCATTTATTTTGACGATCTTAATTAACATATCGCGGAGAATTCTTCGAGCGCCGTTAAACATTATATATATATATATATATATATATATATATATATATATATATATATATATATATATATATATATATATATATATATATATATATATATATATATATATATATATATATATATATATTACGCAATTACACATAAATACCGTATAAAGTGGAAGGAGGGGTGACCGCCACCGTACCTCAGTGGTAGAGCATCGGACGCGTCATTCGAAGGTCGCAGGTTCGGATCCCTGCCGGTGGCAAGTTATCTTTTTTTCCACTTTTCTTTCTTCACATTTACATTAAAATTACTTCAACTAACGTCCCCTATACTTTACTTGGCATCATAGTTTTTTGAACATCTTGGGTTCCAGTCTACTTTTAGACAACCGTAGAGGAACTGGTCTCAAACACTTCCCAGTTGTGACTGTCTAAGTGTACGTGGCGAACGCTGACATGTGTGTGCGCGCATCGCTCGTTCTCTCTTTCCTTCTTGCTTTCTCTCTTCTTTTCCTCCCCTTTCCCCCCTCCCCCCCCGTGTAGGGTAGCAAACCGGGTATAACCTGGTTAACCTCCCTGCCTTTCCTTTGCCTCTCTTTCTCTCTCTCTCTCTCTTATAGTCTGTTTGTTCTCATTAATAATGTGTTTAACAAAGCAAACGAGCCCTTAAGTTCTTAAGTTCACACTTATTTCCTTTATACATATATATATATATATATATATATATATATATATATATATATATATATATATATATATATATATATATATCGTAGGAACGTAGACCCCCTCACTAGGCTTCAAGAGCAACTAAGGAGGGGCGGGGGGAGAATAGGTGGGACGTGACAATGGACGAAAAGAATGTACTTTGTTGTGTTCAAGCTCCGGGAAGAGATGAGGAAGGGTGAGCCTGAGAAGTGAAACTTCACAATGTACCACTGGAATGTGCTTAACGTGCCCACCTGGACCATCGATGTATATCGACATATTTTTGGTTTGTTCACTTTTTTCTTGAAACATGTGTTGTTCGTATATCTTAGTATGTGCCGGGGGCACCACAGGAATGTACTTAACATGTCCGTCCCTCCTTCCCGCGTCCCACAGCGCATGCGCGTCTCCTCCCCCTCTCTCTCTCCTCTCTTACGCTCACCCCCTTTCTATCTTCTAGGAATACTCTACTCTACGGAACGGCCCCCGCGTCCCACACCCCGACAGCGGATGCGCGTCCCCTTCCCCCTATCTGTCCTCTCCTATGCTCACCCCCTTTCTCTACTCTAGGAATCGTCTACTCTGCGGAGCGGCGCCCGCGTCCCACAGCGCATGCGCGTCCTCTCTCTCTTACGCCCAGCACCTTTCTCTGCTGTAGGAATCCTCTACTCTACGGAGCGGCGCCCGCGTCCGACATACCCACAGCGCATGCGCGTCCTCTCCCCTCTCTCCTACGCTCACCCGCTTTTCTCTACTCTACGGAGGGGCTCCCGCGTCCTACACCCCCACAGCGCATGCGCGTCCCCTCTCTCTCTCCTCTCCTACGGTTCCCCCCGTTCTCTCCTCTAGGAATCCTCTTCGGAGTGGTGCGACAGCTGCATACTCAGCTGGGGGCACCACGGTGTAAAAATGACGGAGCGCGCCTCATTCTCTCTCCTGTGCAGCGCCGCGATGAGCGCTCGGGCCGCTGCCGCGAAACGAGAGCGACGACGTTTCTCCCGCTCAAGCTAACCATCTCCCCGCTGCTTCACATCCACACATGGTTCCCTTTAGCGCGAGATGGGGAAGCTTTTTTCCTTTTTTTCAGAAAACACTTCTTTCTAAGGATGTAGAAGTACGCGCACGTGGTCGTGTGACCACTTATCAGTATCTACCCTTCTTCCCTCTTTTTTTTCCTTTTTTTTACTTTCCTCTCTTTCTCTTGGCTCGGCGATGATATAAAAGCGCGTCGGAGCCTGGTAAATTTCGTCTTGATGAAGATCGGTCTCCGATCGAAACGTCACAAATAAACAGCTTTTTTAGGAGCGTTTATATATATATATATATATATATATATATATATATATATATATATTATTACGGGGAGAAAAGGCGTTTAAGAATATATTTACACTGTATTTACAGCAGTCGAAGGCAGGCATACAAGATGGAGTCCAGTCTGCTCGTGATCTCTCTCAGCGTCTTCTTCCCTATGGTGTTCATGTTTGGCACCCCGTGGCATCACCCCCGGCGTCGAAGGCACCGTCTCGGTGCTCGGCTGGTCCGAGTGATAGCGCTTCAGACGAGTTACGTGAACAATGTCCAAACACGATCGCGCCCGGTTAGTGTGAAGAGGCTCGATTTCGTATGTCACTTCGGTGACTTGGCGCACGACACGGTACGGACCGGAGTAAGGCGAAGTCAACTTCTCGCACAGGCCAACTCGCCGTGAGGGCGTCCAGAGAAGGACCGTGTCACCTCGGTTGAACTGGACATCACGGTGGCGGGCATTGTAGACGAGTTGTTGCTTCTCTTGCGAATCGCTAAGACGCAGGCGAGCAATCTCGCGTGCCTCTAGAGCTCTGGATATGACATCACGAGCGTATTCTGATGTGTGGGTAACGGCCGGAAGGAGCGTATCAAAAGGGAGCGTGGGGTCTCGTCCATACAAGAGAAAAATGGCGAGAAACCTGCGGTATCATGCCGGGATGTATTATACGCAAATGTCACGAATGCGAGAGCGGCGTCCCAGTCACGATGGTCGGAAGAGACGTACATGGCGAGCATTTCGGTGATAGTTCGATTGAGCCGCGCTGTGAGCCCGTTGGTCTGAGGGTGATACGCCGTTGTGAACTTGTGCTTTGTAGCGCAAGAGTGCAATATGTCTTGGACAACCTGTGACAGGAAGTAGCGACCCTGATCGGTAAGCAGTTGTCGAGGAGCGCCATGGTGAAGTATAACGTCTTCCAGGAAAAGTCAGCGACGTCGGTTGCACAGCTGTTAGGGAGGGCCCGCGTGACCGCATACCGAGTGCTGTAATCCGTGGCGACGGCTATCCACTTGTTTCCATTGACCGATAAACGGAAAGAGCCAAGGAGGCCTTGACCTCCTTGGCCCTTTCCCTTTACGGGTCAATATATTTACACTGTATTTACAGCACTCGAAGGCAGGCATACAAGATGGGGTCCAGTCTGCTCGAGATCTATCTCAGCTCATCTTTAAAAAAGCGCGAAAAAAAACCACGACGGACAAATAGGAAGTAGACAGGACGACGCGCTACTTGCAACTGAAGCTTTAATCAAAAGCGAAGAAAGATATATACACACACACATTGCAAAACCAAGATAAAGAAACAAATCACCGCAGAATGAATATGCATAAAAAAGAAAGAAAACCAGGCACGTTTTTGTCACCAGCTTAGGTTATATCAAGGTATTCAACCCCCTCGGTTTGATAGAGCTACAGACGGACAGCTTATGCAAGAAATACCGGCTTTAGCAATATTGGCGGCTTCGACAATTTCGCGAGTCCTCTGAACTCGGTTCGAAAACAAAATGGATGTTTCTTTAGACAGTGGCTGACACCCACAGGCATGACATGCGCAGATAGGTGTGAAAGCTTGTCAGTCTTCAAATACCTTTCATGTTCGCGCAGGCGTATGTTGACACACCGCATGTTAATACTTATGTGCCCTGCCGCGTAGCAGTAGTGTATAACATACCGACAACCTGCAAACGATCATACATTGGTCAAACTGGGCGGTGTGTCAACATACGCCTGCGCGTATATATATATATTTGAAGGGAGTCCCCCCCGGGTCCTGGTAATTTCAGTGTTGAATGAACTTCCAGGTAGCACACATTGAAAAGGCCAATGCTTCTCCTGATGTTTCGGCAGTGGCACGGCCTTCATCCGAGTAAGTGGCACGGCCCTCTGACCAAGGCCGTGCCACAGCCGAAACGTTACTAAAAGCATGATCTTTTTTGAATATATATATACATATATATATATATATATATATATATATATATATATATATATATATATATATATATATATATATATATATATATATATATATATATGTGTGTGTGTGTGTGTGTGTGTGTGTAACGTATGAACAAGGCGATGGTAAGAGCATGGCCTCCGAGATGGCGGGCGCGCGGCGCGTTTTTCTCCGGCCGTCCCAATCGCACGGAGAGAGCGTATTTCCCGAGGTGGGCGTGGCCCGCTCTTTTCTCCGCACCGCGGCGCACTTACTTGGGATCGGAAAAGCTGCCGCGCTGTTGGCGCAACTTGCATGTGGCGAGGAAAAAAATGGTTTTGCGCTTTTATTAACCTCGCGCTGATTTGGAAATGTCTGCTCAAGGTGTGCGAGAGGCCAAGTCAATGCCGGGGCCTATCGATTCTCAAATGGGCTTTTTTTTTTTTTTGCTGTAGATTTGCACCGCCTTTATTAGGGCACTTAGAAAAGCGATGCCTCTGCAAGAGATCCGCATGTGCTAGAAACGTACTATACTTCGAAATTTGCGGGCTGTATAGTATGGGGGCGGTTGCGAAAAAAAAAAAAAAAAAAAAAAAAGAACGATGATGAGGCTGGGCGTGATGACGCCCGGGGCTCGCGCTCGGCCTGCCGCTAAAGGCCGATCAGTCGTTGCCGGGCCTGTGTTAAATTAAATGTGTTTTTCTTGTCGCCTACGTGTTCTCTGACGGCTTCGGCCGACCACTGGCCCCGAGCCCACAATAGATATGTTGATAATGTTGTAAGTTAGATTTAAGGCCTGTGACGGAAGCAGTATCGCAAAAAGCAAGTATCGGTGCTTGCTTCCTTTGTGCATTTTATCCTTCGGTGTAACAACATATAGCGAAATGAAAACACACGTACAGCAGCACTCAAATTTTCATTCGGAACGAAATCCTTTCTTGATATAGCCTTCAGCCATGCCTGCCGGTACGTCTCATTTCCCGGAAATTCATGAAAACTGATCCCAAGCTTCTTTTTGCTATTCGACTTGCAGAAGGGTACGCAGCAGTATGCCATATTCCTGAAATTAAAGAGAAGACACAGGACCTCACTGCATTTTCTCTAACAAAAAAAAAAAAAAAAAGACAGCACTGACAGAGTTTCAGTTATATAGCCGTAGGTAGTCTGCAACTTCAATTAATAAATCACTGCTATTGAATCAAACATTCATTTCCACTTCCACGCCAAAATTTTGTCTTCTTTACGCAGAACGCCAGCGACACAGGCACGCAAGAAAAAAAACCGCGCAAGCGCGCGCAGCATAAGCGCGTTACAAAGAAATAAGGTCGAGCGCACGCTGGAGGGGAACGCTAACTGAGCCGGTCAAACTCGGCACTCGGCATCAGCAATCGTCATGCTCTCTCCTCGCGATCTCGCCGGCGCCATCAAGTCTGGCGCGAAAGCCGCGCTCGCCTAGCGCACAATGCTTCGCACTCGCCCACGAGGCTTCCCCAGTTTCCCTTTCCAACATACCTCCCGTCGCGCCGCAGGAGACAGGGAGGAGGTTGCAGGCGGTGGCCACACGCCCTAGACCGTGGTCTAGACTGAAAGTCGCCGGTTCTGCGACGACCACGGACTGGTTACAGGCGCGTTTTGTTCATTTATGATCGATTGATTGATTTGGATGCAGCCGAGAGCACAGTAAATGAACAGGATACTGATATTGCCATTGTGCTACCAAAACGTAAGCAAAATCCGGATGACGAAAAAAGGAGGCGATGACAACTCAGGCACTTTCACTGTGAACGACGTGTGGAGTAAATGTAGGTCGGCTAATCGAAGCCTTCAACAATATTCCGGCAAAATTACTTATCATCTTACTTCAGTGACATCACCAGGGCACTCAGTTATCTAGAACGTAACCGTGCTTCGGTTGACCAACTCATAAATATCCGTACGCGATCAAATAGTAAAACGATGTGTCACGATAGGAGGGCAATATGATTCAACGACGAAAATGAGCCCAGTTTTCACCCATACACGTCTCCAGAAAGGAAGAATGCTAGAACGCCCCTGTATATTTCTCAAACCAAGGTATTTCGCGCCGAGACAAAACGGATTGTAATGAAAAAAAAGTAACACTACCACAGACGAATTGATACCTCCTTACAATAATTTATATCAGGAAAATTCAGCAGTTGCCGTGCTTTTCTCCGTAAATCGGACCAAAATAAATGCAGTAACAGAATAAAAAAAATACTTACCTTCAGTGCATACAGAAGATCCTGGCGGCAATGCTGTCTCGTACGAAGAAAAAATTGACGGCAGATCCACGAGGTGAATGATGATGAGATTGGGCGAAGCTCCTGGAAGTAATCATCGGTTAAACCATGAAATTTCTTCCGTTAGTTCGCCCGATAAAAATGACGTGAAACGATTGATTAAATGTTTTATCAAACTTTTCTTGCTGGTTTCCGTTGTCCTTTCATTATGACCGCTTTGTAGTCGGTGAAATGTAAGCTAGGTGGTTCTTGCACTGGTTGCAGCGGCATCCTTATCCATACGAGCACACACCGACGGCAACGAGCATCGTCAACTACAAACCTGTATCGCGATATGGTTTTGATTATAAAACCATTGCTTTAGAAAACACCTGGCGTCTTTCGTTAAGCAGCTGGCGTCTTTTCGTTTTGCTTTAGAAACATCTGGCGTCTTTTCGTTTTGCTTTTAGAAAACATCTGGCGTCTTTCGTTGGTTTATTTCATCAATCAACGGCGTTTTGAACAAAATTTTTATTGTTTAATCACGCACAGGAGAAATCTCACCAGGCACTACCTTGGAGGTAAACAATGGCTGCTACTGGGAATGAGAGACAGCAGAAGTCGGCTTTTTTTTTAACGTTTCCTACTGGAACATGCCAATGGCTGCTAATGGGGAATGAGAGACAGAAGAATTCGGCTTTTAGTTAACGCGCACGCTGCGAATTTTTTTATTGTTCAACAACGCACAGGAGAAATCTCCCACCGGCACCACCTTGGAGGTCAAAGCGTAAGACTGGTTACGCACTACGACTACGACAACGACGAGGGACGAACGGGTGCCGCTTTAAGGAGCTTCGCCCCTAAAAAAAAAAAAAAACATGCGCACGCTGTAATCCCGCGCGCTCTGCGTTCTACCGCGATCTCCGCTGCCGCCGGAATCCCAAGTAAGTGCGCCATCTCGCGGTAGCCGGGCGCGCGACGCGATGTACGTTTTTTTTTGCTGGGGAGTGCGGCGATTGGGACGGCCGGAGAGAAACCCGCCGCGCGCCCGCCATCTCGGAGGCCATGGTAAGAGAAGCCGACGAAGAAGAAGTGCGCGTGCAATAGAATAAATTTATGGCATCTGAACCACGACGTATCTTTGTTCTCTAGCGTCACACAAGTCCACAGGATCAAAATCAAATCAAAAAATATTTTATTCCGGTGTACAGCGAACACTGTATACCGAGGAAATTGGGCTAAAGGTGTGTCAATACACCTGACGAGGGGCCCAACTTCCCTTCGGTAGTTCAGGCACATGTTGCAACATGAAATTCACAAAAGTGTTACACAGTGATGATACAGTATTATATAATGTTATACAATGTATGAGGTCACTCAATGTATGAGGTCACTACATCGAATAAAAACATCTGTTATGTTGAACGCAACAGTAAGAAATACAAAACGAAGTACATCACAACCAGTCATATGTACATAACAGTAGTTTTAGACATCTATGAATAGCTGGTAAATATTTATTAGATATAAAAGATCATGACAAAACTACTTAAAGAAGACAAGACAAGATTTCAGAACCTTTTTTTACATTTCTGCTAATATCAAACTGTTTAGGACATTTGAAGGTATGTTAAAGTTTGAATATTCCCTTATTAGAAAATCAATTTGTCGATGAACATTCAAGGTATAAGGTATGACATATGAAAGTTTCTGAAGGCCATAATTTGTTCGTGTTTTATCGTAGTGATATTGTTTGTGTCGAAAATCGTAAGATGTGTTAACATGTAGATATCGTTGTTCGAAACTGTTTCTATCATTTCTGACAAGCTGGTGTATATGAATTGATAATTTCATCAAATATATTTGTGAAATGTTCAGCAGACTGTGTTTTTGAAATGTACTTTTCGTGCTTTCACGAATTGAGAGACTTTCGATAGCGCGTACAGCTCTTTTTTGGAGTACTGCAAGCGTTCATTACTTATATGGGTCGTTCCCCATATAAGTATGCAGTAATGAAAATGTGAATAAACAAGCGAGTAGTACAATAGCAGCTTTATTCTAACCGGTAATGCATAACGTAATTTATTTATTATGCCTATAGAGCGAGCAACTTTAGTGGATAAGTAGTTGATATGTTCCGACCACGACATGTTCTGATGAAATACAACCGCAAGAAATTTGATTTTTGATTCACGTGCAATTTCGTTTCCTCGATACTTCAAACAAAACTCATTGTTGATAGTTTTATTCTTTGGTCTAAACAGCACATACTTTGTTTTAGTAACGTTCAATTGCAACCGATTTGTTTGTAGCCACATTGACAGTTCAGATAGCCATGCGTTTGCTGCATATTGCAATTCTTGGCAATCCTGTCCAGCGAAAAATACATTCGTGTCGTCAGCATAAATCACAATGTCCTTAGTGCCTTGTACGTTAACTATGTCGTTGATATAGAGTAAGAATAGGACGGGACCACGAATAGATCCTTGTGGTACGCCTGTTGAGATATGTCCTGTGCTCGACTTAATATTATTAACATACGTGAATTGTTGGCGATTATTTAGGTAGCTACTGAGTAAGTCCAACGCAACTCCTCTTATACCGTAATAATTCAATTTTCTTTTTAGTATGTCATGGGCTACTGAATCAAACGCCTTGCGCAGGTCCAAAAATATACCTACAGTTATTAATTTATGCTCAAAGTTGTCTAGCATTTTTTCCTTTATGTCCATTAGGGCGGATTCCGAATTTTTGTTTTTTCTAAATCCAAATTGTTGATCGACCAAAATTTTATTATCTGAAATGTAACTATATAAACGATTGTTAATTACGTATTCGGCAACTTTTGAAAAAACTGACAGCACAGAGATGGGCCTATAGTTATTTAGGTCATCTCTGTTACCACCCTTGTAGATCACACTGACTCGGGCCAGTTTCATGTCATCAGGAAAAGATCCAGAGTTCAGCATAACGTTACATATATGTGCCAGGGGACCGGCGATAATATCCGCGATTACTTTAACGGGCTTTGTCATTATGCTGTCTGTACCAGGGGCACACTTGGGCTTGAGAGAATGTATGACATGAAATATTTCTTCTTCACTGCACGGAGATAAAAATATAGATTTGTATTACGTTCCCGTCATGAAACTCACAGGATCTATGGAATAGTCATGTGGTTCATTTGCTGTGCCTGCAGTTAAAAAATGCGCATTGATTCTATCAGCTAAACTGACACTGTCCAAGATTTCTCCTTCATGTGTGAAGGGTGTGTCAATGCGATGTCTATTACTACCAATTAATTGGTTTAGCATAGACCATGTTTACTTAGAGGAATTACATGTCTGGAACTTATTTAAGTAGTATTCATTTCGTGCTTTCTTAATGTCGGCTCCCAACTTATTTCTAATTTGTTTATACTCAACAAACAGATTTGGCTCTTTTGTCTGTATGAATTGCGCAAATAAACGGTTTTTCTCGACGATTCTTTTATAAAGTCTCTGGGAAATCCATGGTTTTCTGCTTTTCTTGTGTTTCCTGAATGGTTGCTCTGGAAAGGCTTTATTATAAATCATTGTAAAAATACTCATGAACAGCTTAAATGAGATGTTTGGGTCTTTTTCTTCAATGACACTAGTCCAATTAGTGTTGGATGCAATATCTCGAAAATGTGTTAGACTTTTCTCATCAATCTTCTTGACCAATGTAGGCGGAGTGTTTTGTGGATTGCGCTTTGAATGGCAAGGAAATATGCAAAAGATTGGCATATGATCACTTAAACCAAGTGTTAGGGTGCCTGAGAAAATGTTGTCTATGCTGTCATTCGTTAGACAAACGTCAAGAAGACTTTCTGAATTACCTGTTATTCTTGTCGGCGAGGTTATGCAATTTTCAAATCCATGACTGTGTATCATGTCAAGAAAATCGACTGACAACTTTTGATTAGAGAGTAAATTAATGTTTATATCGCCAATGTAAATAGCTTTCCGGTTATTTGTCAACGAATAGTCGAATGTCTCTTCGAGGAATCTGTAAAATTCTCTAATGGAACCGGATGGTGGACGGTACACAATAATGATGACAGTATTATTAACTAATTATGCAAGGTACTCAACGTCCAAACTAGTAACACACAGTTCAGGTATGGTAGAATGGGCAATACTTGTCTTGATATACGCGCATACTCCGCCTCCGCGCTTGTGTGTTCGAGACATGGAAATGTTTTTATAGTTATCGATGATTGGCATATCACAGTTATCATTATACCATGTTTCTGTAAAAGCTAGAACATCAAAAGATTCATGAAGCTCGTTAAGGTACTGAGTTAGTTCATCAAATTTGTTCCTCAGACTACAAGTATTCAAGTGAAATAGAGAGAAAGAGCTTTTAATGGTCTCTCTGTAGTCTAAGACACTCTTATTGAACGAGTGAACTTCGAAGCTCTCCATGATTTACGGAAGATGTAGAATATAGCAGTGCGGGTAGCTTATCTAATTTTGACGAGATCTTCCTCACATTTTATAACGATAGCCTTATCACCTGCTTGTTTCCTAGTCAGAACTTTGCCGTTTGACTGCCAGGTGTACTGATAACCAATGTCAGCCGCTTTTGTGCGCGTCAACCAAAGTAGCCGTTTATTGTAAGCCGTGAGGTTATCGTAAAAACGAACGCATCCTCGTTTTTGTCTTAGTTCCTTGGATTTAGCTTGCCATTTCTCTTTTACTGCCCGACTGACAAAACGTACCAAGATAACGGGTGGCTTGCCGCGTTTCTCGGGAAGTCTGTGCAGTCCGTCTACATCACTCGGGGCGATTAGGTCAAGGTGAAGTTCACTTGCCAGCTCATTAACAACTGTGACCTCATCGACCTCATCAACCTGCCATGGCTAGGCCAAAGCCTCCGCTCAACATACCGAAGTACAAGGGAACACCAGAAGACGTCCCCGTCGACAAGTGGCAACTCCTTTTCGACACGAAGGCGACCGAGGCATCATGGACGCACTGCGATCGGGGCAGTCACCTCAGCGAATACATCGAAGGGGAAGCGTTCAAGTGGCACCTGACGGGCATTTTCGGCAACGACGAGACATGGGACGATATAAAGCGCGACATGCGAAATCGCTTTGCTACGACTGACGGAAATGCCTTTCGTCTCTTCATCCACTACCGGCTAAAAGGAGGGCAGACCATCAAGGATTACTACGACGAGAAAAAACGACTGGGCTCCTTGGCCGACCTTAAAGAGTGCCACATCATTTCTGGACTGACTGACGGTGTTCCTCCTGATGTGGAACTGGCGCTCGCCGGACTGTCTTTCAACTCGTCATCAGAGTGGCTCACCGCTGCCCAACGGGTCGAGACATCTTTAAGACGGGTGAGAGGAATTTCCGTTACTCGTACTCCTAGTACTACATCAAGAGCTCCACGTCTCTTCCGCAGACCGCAGCAGCCAACATTGACTTCTCGACCGCGCGTCCCACAAAATGAATATAGATATTGCTCAGCTGCTGGTTTCCCACGACAGTTTCATTGACACAACGAATGCCCGCGCCGCGGCAACGTGTCCGCTATTGAGACAAGACCGGGAACCGAGGAGAGCGACCCAGAGTTTCATTAATGCAGTTCGATGCTCTCATCAACGGAAGGCCAGTAACTGCAATTCTTGATACAGGAGCAACAATTATTTGTATCAGTGAAGATGTGTACAAACAGCTCAAGCTTCAGTTGATGATAGACTCCAGCATCATGGTACAGTAAGTTACTTCAAGCATTCGAACTTTGGGTCGCGTAAACATTAAATTGCAAAATTGGGAATGTCATAAAGAAAGTTTATCTACACGTTCTGCGAGGCATGAGAACATAATTAATTCTTGGCCTAGACAGCGCTTCGTACTTCAATCTTTCTGTAACTTTGGAAAGCCAGTCAGTAACACAAGGACGTGAAATTTTGAACCTGCCGAATCACAGTGAAAAGAAAACCACTAAAGCACCGCTGGTGAGAACCCTGAATTCAGAAAGCTTGCCAGTACATGAATCAGCAGTGCTCGACTCTGTTTTAAATAAGTATGACGACATCTTCTTGAAATCCCAGACAGATATTGGATGCATCACTACTGAGCAACACAGGATTGCACTTACCAATGCTGTCCCTATTCACCGAGCACCATACAGATGTTCACAGGCCGACAAAGCGGAAATTAACAAACAAGTTGACGCCCTCATTAAGCAAGGTGTTGTGAGGCCTTCGTTGTCGCCCTATGCCCCGCACCGGTCATCTTAGCGGAAAAGAAGGGCGAAGGACGTACTCGTCTATGTATTGACTATCGCAAGCTCAACGCCATAACGGTACCCGACTATCAACTAATTCCACGTATAGATGACATTCTGGACCACTTGGGAAAGGCGAACTTTTTCACTACGATAGATGTAACGTCGGGATATTGGCATGTCCGAATTCATCCCGACGACGTTAAAAAAACTGCGTCTGTCACGACTAATGGTCATTATGAGTGGTTGGTAATGCGGTTCGTGTTAAAGAACGCTCCGGCTACATTTGAAAGAGCCATGAAATCAATAATATCCAAACACCAGCTCACTAATGTTAGCAATTACTTTGACGATGTGGTCGTATACTCAGAGACATTTGACGATCATATACGACACCTCCAGGCACTGTTGAAAGCTCTTAAAGATGAGAACGTAAAACTGAAAGGGAAAAAGTGCCAATTTGCAAGATCCAGCATTGAATACTTAGGCCACAAAATTTCACAAGGAATAGTGACACCTAAGCAAAGTAATGTGGCTGCAATACTCAAATTTCCAACACCTAAACGAGAGAAAGACCTCCAGCGTTTCCTGGGCACTGTAAACACTTACCGTCAGTACATCCCTCATTTCAGCGACACTGCTCTCCCACTCACGAAACTACTCCACAAAGGAAGCAAGTGGACGTGGACAGAAGCATGCGAGCAAGCTTTTCGGGAACTGAAGGAGTGCATAACTGAAGAACCGGTGCTTCGCATATACGACACTTCGAGACCATGTGCTGTGTACTGTGATGCATCTGGCAAAGACATTGGTGCAGTGCTGAAGCAACCTGACGACAAAGGCAAGGAACATCCCGTTGCCTATCACTCCCGCAAACTACTTAAGCACGAGATCAATTATGCTGTTACAGAAAGAGAATGCCTTGCCATTATAGATGCCATTGATAAATGGCATTACTACCTTCATGGAAAGCCATTCACTGTTGTAACGAATCACTCTGCACTGCAGTGGCTGAAGAGTATTAAGAATCCTCAAGGTCGTCTCTTCCGGTGGTCGTTGAAACTATCGATGTATGAAGTAAACATCAAACATCAAAAGGGCATAACCAACGTCGAAGCAGATGCACTCTCCAGAGCCCCAATAGTTCAACTTTTGTCCCACGATGAACTTCAACGATGCAGCAATGAGCGCCCAAAAGGAACGTATTCGTTGGAAAACAACGTAGTGATCGTCAAAAGAAAAGGACTAAGGAAGATCTATGTGCCCCATGAATTACGCCCAACCATTCTTAAGAACGAACATCAACATTTTGGGCATGCCGAAGTGAAGAAGACACTATCACTCTTGTCGCCGCAATATTATTGGCCGGATATGGTAACCGCGATGTTGCCACCTACATTCGGCATTGTGATACATGCCAGAGATGCAAGAAGACGAAAACAAAGAAGTATGGGACACTTGAATCCCTGCCTCCTGCTGAAGAGCCTTTTGACCTTTTTGCGATGGACACCATTGGGGAATTTTGTGGATATGGTTCATCAAAAAGGTTTATCCACTTGGTTATTGATCATGCTACTCGCTACGTATGGGCGTTCGCCCATAAAAGTGAGAACAGCGACGCCTACATCTCATGTTTAAAAACAATTTTTGCTGCCGGAAAACCACGGGAGTTCCTTTCAGATCGTGGAACAGGATTCACTGCAGGAAAATTTACACAGTTCCTAAAACATAACCGAATACACCAGCTCTTCACCTCATCTCATCATCCGCAATGCAATGGTATGAACGAGCGGACAAACCAGACCATCGTAACCAGACTTAAGTGCAAGATCAATGACGAGCCACAGAAGTGTTGGACTAAGCTGCTGTCAGAGGTAATAGACGAATACAACAGAACGCCTCACGTAGTTACCGGCTACGCACCGTCGTTCCTGATGTATGGAATTCCATCTTATCCAACTGTACTGAAACAGCGAGAACAAACGGTGGAAGAAGCGCGGAAAGCTGCCGTTATTAATTCTATCGCCTACCACAATAAGAACAAAGTAATCTATGATAAGAAATTTCTTTCGATAGAGTTCCAAGTCGGTGACTTCGTCCTTTACGAGACACCATGGCATCCCAACAACGGCAAACTGAGTTCCGTCATGGAAGGTCCGTACAAGATTCTACACAGTCTCACTGGTGAACCATGAGATCAACCGCTCCGTGTTGCCCTTAAGTAGAAACTCGGACGTTGTTCGTGTTAGCAAACTACGACGTTATTTTGTACCTTCTGAACTGAGACTTTCTCGAGTGGAGGGGGAAGAGTGTAACGTATGAACAAGGCGATTGTAGGATAAGCCGACGAAGAAGTGCGCGTGCATTAGAATAAATGGATGGCATCTGAACCACGACGTATCTCTGTTTTCTAACGTCACATACATATATATATATATATATATAGACCTATGCTTATGTATGCCAAAGATCGTGGCCCCCAAACACGTGTTCAAGCATAATAAACAACGCAACTATATATATATATATATATATATATATATATATATATATATATATATATATATATATATATATATATATATATATATATATAGACCTATGCTTATGTATGCCAAAGATCGGGGGCCCCCAAACACGTGTTCAAGCATAATGAACAACGCAACTCTATATCAGAACAACGAAGTTTTTAATAGGTCATAAAATATATAGCCCCCCCCCGAAATTTTTTCGTATTGTGATGTATCGCCGACCGAAAAAGCTAGCTGCGCCAGAAATCATCCTGGATTTTTTCTAGAATTGCTTTTTGCAGTCGAAAAGACACTTCGGTGTCAACATTGCTGACCGCTGGCGGTCCGGTATCTGGCTGTGCAGCGCATCAGACCTAGGGCACTGCACGGGCCCGGGCCGGCCCGCAGGCCGGGTCGGGCCAGGTAAGTAATTGTTAGATCGGGCCCGGGCCGGGCTCAGGCCCATGAGCTTCGGGCCCGGGTCGGGCCCGTATCAGGCCCGACTCTCATACACTGTCGGCAATGGCGCGTAATGCCGTTTGGCTTTGTTGTTTTTGGGCATTTAGCGTCCCGAACCTATTCAGGCTATCTGAGACGCTGCAGTGGAAGGCTCCGGGTAATTTAGACCACTTGAAGTGCATTAGCGTGCACTGAACTCGCGCAATACAAGACGTTTTGCCTCCGTCGGTATGTTACATATAATTTCTGGATATTGTCTCATATATGTTCCCGCCATTATATTGAGTGAAACACGTACTTGGGTACCGTGTATCAAAAGAAATTGTATAGCTGAGCAGCACTGCGGCAAAGAGTGAAGCAACGGTGCACTGCCCAGATTAGTGCATATAAGATGTGCCCATCGGTATCATGGGAAACATTTCGAGTATGCAGCTACGCTCGCATGCCCGCCGCGCCTGCTTCCGCCTTCGTGACTCACTAGACTGGTCAACGCGACGACGAAGATACGCATGTTCGGTCGAACACAAAACTACGAGACACGCAACCAACGCAACGAATTTTAAAAGACCGAGGATAGACAGAGAGAGGAGGCGTAGGCGCCGCGCCACCACGGCGCCCGTCTCCGTTGGCGAGCCACGGCGCCGCGGCGGCGCCGAACGCCGAACGCGTGATATGTACAGTCGTCAGCAAGCTTAACACGAACGCTCCGACGCGTGACCTGGACTACTTTGACTGATGCCAGCCGCGAAGCGCTTGGCGCTGTTGCCGAGATAATACCTCGGTATGCTTGGATAGTATGTCGGCATGTATGAGTAACATATCTCGGCAACAGAACCCAAAGCTACGCGGCGCTAGCGTCAATCAAACTGTTTCAGGACACCCCGCTGAGCGTTCGTGTTAAGCTTGCTGACGACTGTACGGCGCACACGGCAGCGTCTTCATCACGGAAGACAATCGACGCACGCTTCACGAGAGTCACGTGATTCCTGCAGAAATATCAATCACTATCTCTCTGGCTCGACATTTGAAAAGGGGCCAAGTGGATAACCAGAGTCACGGTGCCGAGTGTAGTTCTGCAATTCTGTAAATGAACTGCTCGTTACATTAAGAAAACCTCAGCGTCACCAAGCGTT
>JALIZH010018035.1:15000-49970 GCA_030522465.1 Rhipicephalus appendiculatus | reverse complement strand
ACTAATTATTGCGTGATGCATGCTGAAATGATGAGTTTTCACAATGCCTTGCGCGCGACTTGTAAAATGCGGGTCGAAATTTCCGAATGCTCCGGAAATTTCGACCACCTGGGGCTCCTTAACGCGCACCTAAACCTAAGAGCGCGGGCCTCAAGCATTTCCACCTCCATTGCAAATGCACCGCGGCCGGGATACGATCCCGCGACTTCTGCGTCAGCATGAGAGCGCCATAAACACTAGGCCACCGTGAAGTGTGCCACGGCCCATGGAGTGTGCGTATGAGCCACATGTCAATCGCTGGTTATATCAGCCCAGGAACGGCGATAACGGACCACGGAAGGCTTAACGCGACAGCGTGAAGGAACTTGTGCCGCAGAAAACCCGGTGCTGGTATCGGCAGCGTAGTCGAGGAAAAGATATCAGAGGGACGGAAAAGAATGAAAATCGCGGTTAGAGATATCATCGAACCCAAGCAATCCCGACCGCGGCGGTCGAATTTCGATGGAAGCGAAATGCTAGAGGCCCATGTACTGTGCGATGGCACGGAACGTGAAAGGAAAACCAGATGGTCGAAATTTCGGAAGCCCTCCACTGCGGCGTTCCCCATAATTATAGCGTGGTTTTGGGACGTTAAACTCCCCAGATATTAGCAAACCCAGGCATTCTGCGTGGCAGTCCAGTTTTCTACCAAAGAGCCACGCCAGTGCTCGAAACAGCTTCTGAAAAAGTCCCTGTATTCTCGTATTGTCGGGGAGCCGTCAATCGTGGTTGCATTGTTGGCCATCCAATTTCATAAAAGTGTAACAAGCATAACATACGAACTATGATTCGCCAAGCTATAGTGAACCATTGCCATAGGCGTGCGCAGGGGTTCCCCTTCAGGGGGGGGGGGGGGCGAAGGTTCGTCACTTTAGCGCCCCCCCTCCCTATTAAGTCAATGTATGAGGCAGACTTTGCGCCCCCCCCTCCCTAATAAGTCAATGTGAGGCAGACTTTGCGCCCCCCTTCTCAGGTGACTAGGGGGGGGCGGCCAACCCCCTGCCCCCCCTCGTGCGCACGCCTATGACCATTGCTCAACCCGGAGGAATGCGGTGAAAACTGCTGCTTATGTTATATGTACATCATCGCACCATAGCGTGCAGTCCGCTTCGATAAAACTGACGTGCACTCTAACGTCAGTGTCGACGTACGTTACGTCGTACCATAGGATACCCTTCGGGTACCAGGGTACTCGAGGTGCCTTGTAAACCTACGATATATCCAGGACCACTCGGAAGTGCACGAAGACGTCGGTCCAACTCGCAACACTTGGCTCAAAGCAATAAAAGAATGCGACATATTCCGCCACTCGCCTATAGTGCTTCGCATGACGTCGACTCCTAGAATGTGCGGGATCTGTTGAAATTGTTTGCTTCTTTATTATCAAACACCGTACAGTATGAAATTGATCCCGACACGGCTGAGTGCGCATTCATCAGCACGTTGTCACAATTGTAAACGACACTCAGATCGGAAAGATGTAATGAAGATAAGTAGGACATTACAACTATACACACGCCCGCAAAAAGCACGTATCTTAAAAGCGCGTAAAAAATTAGAACAGACATCTTTATAACAGTCACTTCAAATACTGAACACCTTTTTTAACACACAGATATCAAAGGGGAACAACATGTACAACCCCGGTGGAGATGGCCTTTAATAGCGGCATAATAAAAAAAAACACACATTTCAAGTTACGAAATGAAGCCTAACACGGGCTAATTATTCAAGAGCTAAAACGTTCTTGAAGTCTTAAAAAGGGCATCTAATTGTACAAATAAACAAAGAAATATTAACATGTCGTACGTCACATTTAGCCACCACACTAATCCATGATCTACGAGCAGGACTATGGCGTTATTGGAAGACATAACAACGCTTCGGCGCAAAGCTGCATATTCAAATACATCGCGTGTGCAATATATTGTTTAACAGACACTGTTCACAGAAATCTTAAATGCATGTTCGTGTGTGTGTTTGTTAGCGCGACATTGTGATGACAAGAGAAAAACTCCAGTCACTGTCAAGATGCTCCAAAACAAATACGTACAGCTAGAGAGCTAAGTGAACGAAACTAAATAGCTAAGGCCGATGCTCCTTCAACATGACAACGCGAAAATCACAGACACTGATGCCACTCACAGGGCCCTCGAGGCACTGACACAATAATCATAGTGCAAGACTGAAATCGCAGTGACGACGCTCCCGGTAAATTCTTCGGTCACGGTGGAATGTCGGCAATGTATTCCATTCGCTGAATCTAGTAACGCTACAATCAACACTAACCCATGCAATACATCGATGATAAAAAGCATTTCCAAAAGTTCGCGAACTTGCATTCTAGCACAAACGCCGGCACTCTTCGCTTGATGGCATCTGGCGACAAGAAACTGCCGGCAAGATTACAACCTGCAATTGGGCCGTAACCGTGCGTTACCAGTGGAAGTTATGCTGCAGCTAACGCAAACTTAAGCCCACAGAATTTCCAGAAAACAAATATGGGGACATTAACGCGAACAGCCGGCAAGTACGCGATATTAACGAGCCCCCCAGTTATGACGCCCAGCTGATTTAGTATTAGGAAAACTGATGGAAAAATAGCTAGATGCCGATTTGCCCTTGGAACCCGATTATAAGGCGCATACAAATATGAGGGCTAGAGTAAGGGGCAAAAAAAAAAGAATGCGCCTTAGAATCGTGCCAACACGATAACTACGCGGGCACAAAGCGCCAGTAATCTTCGCTTGATGACCTGCAGCTCGCGAAAGCAAAGTGCCGGTAAAGGAAGAACAAATGAAGCTTTGGCGGACAACTGCAGTAGGAAAACTTTCCTAATATCACCCGCCACTACACAAACGCACACGCTACTGCAACAAACACATTATTATTTACGACAGAAAGTAGTAATTCCGCGCTTACTCTGGATCCAGGATGTCACTCACTTTGAGGAACTGTCGTACATGCAACCAGCAGTCACGATTGAGGTCGACGAACTGCTTGTGCCCGTCCTTGCGTCTGTGACAATTCACAGTGCGCTTAACCACCCCTACCAGACACATGAACTCGTGCAGCTCAGTGAGGCTCTTCATGCTCCTCTTGATTCGCGACACGGCCCCTTCTTCGTCGACGGAAGCGAGTTCTTGAACTTTCTCCACAACTCCGGGGCTGAAGTGGACAAGCTCGGCAGCTGCGGCGCAGTACTTGCACCTTGTCCCCATGACGAAGTGCGCCGCCCGCGTCACCAGCGAGTTGTTGCGACGTATGGCGTCCTTGACGGAGTACCAAACGGTGCCGAACCGCCAGTGCCAGGCTGACTGCATGCCGAGGAGCATGTAGTTGTCCGAGATGTTCGGCGACAACTTTCCGAGTAACGTGGTTTCGCACCGGAAGTCGCAACGGTAGGACAGGTAGCATAGCGTCCGGCTGGACTGTAACATGTCCGCCAGCATCTGAGCCTCGTCCTCGCCGACTCCGATACCCTCGAGCGACAGCCTGCGTACGCTCTTGTTGTTGGACAGCGCTTGCAGCAGCGTCCGCTTGTACTGTCCTGGCGTTCCAGGGAAGTGCAGCAGCATCATATCGCACCGTCCTGGCGGTCCAGAAAAGAAGAACTTTAGCCGCAGCTCCCTGAGCGTCGCCGTCTTGGTCAGATACTGCGCAAGCAAGGAGCTCACCTCGGCGTTGAACGTCGGCCAGCTTATCTCAAGACACAACGAGTTCACATGAGAGCACGTCGGCAGCAGACACAGTATTGTGTGGAGCGGCTCGACTTCATCGCGAGTGCACCGGTATAGTCCGATGCGGGACAGCGCCTTGCACTCTGGGAGCGCCGCAGCGGTGTGCCTCAAGACGTGGTGCTCGCCCACAATGAAACGCTCCGGCACTCCGGTGTTCCGTATGGCCCCGCATATCTGGACCACATCGCTGTGCCTGAACTTCGGGACATAGACTTTCTTCAAGGATTTGTTAGCCGCAAGAGCCCAGAAGAAGGAACTGCAATATTCCGGCTCCATCCACGACAAGTCCATTGTCAGCTCCTCCAGCGTATTATTCTTTGCGAGCGCCGCCGACCACAAAGGGATCAGGCTTGACCCACTCGGGAATACAGGAACGGTGTTTACGCGGATGTCGTACTTGTGAAAACTGCAGTTGGATATGTGGAAACTTCTAAGGCCCCGGTTTCGGCTCAGCACATCAGTGATAATCTCAATGTTCGGTATATATATTCTAAAGCCGATGAAGTTCAGCTCGGAGAGGGTGCTGTTGAAGAAGAGCGCCCCGATGATCGGACCAAGATCTCTCAAGTAGAACATAGCGTGTGCTCTCACGGTCAGGTGTCGTAGCGTCCGGTTACACCTCAAGTAGTCGGCGAAAGTGTCAACGCAGCTGTAGGAGACCGTCCTCAGGAAGATCCGTGTGGAGCGACAGCGTCGAGATTGTCATGTTCTGCCCGAGTCCTTGAAGGACGGCGACCGCGTGCTCGCCCTTTATACAATAGGCGGTCACGGTGAACGTCGTCAGTGACCGAGTTGTTGTCAGGAACTCGAAGAGGCCCTCGAGGGTTGCGCGACTGAAAAACGCTTCGCCGACCTCAAGCTCTTGCAGTTGATTCAGACGCGGGAGCGCTGCGGCGAAGCACTGTGAAGCTTGCAGCGTTATGATTGTTGGGCACAACGCGAGCTTTCTAAGGCTCCCAGTCTTGCGCAACGCTTCGCATATCATTTCGTAATGAGAATTGAATACGTTGTATTTCAGGTGCACCGAAGCGATGCAGTGGTGATGTGACAGCAATTGGCACAATAGCGTTGCGGCGTCATTCCGTTCCATCATACTCGGAGAAGCGAACATGAGACGCGTTGCTACGACAGACAGTTCACCCGGATGAAGTTCCCTCAGTTGGAGACCCACCCGCCAGAAGAACTCGTTCCACAGGGGAAGGTCTGCGAAGACATTGCAGAGACGACCCTCGCTGCTCGTGCATGGAGTCCCGGTGGTTTATCACGGAGCCGGAGAAGGGACTTCGGAAGAGCGCGTTTGACGGGCAGTCCGCTCGTTCTTCCATGAGAACCACTGCAAAGCCTCTGAAGGCGCACACTAAGTATGCTTTGAGCCTTAACGATGCTCGCGTGTGGGACTACTTGCCTCGTCCACAGTCAAGACAAACTTAGAATGACACCAGCGATGCTATGCTTGACGCCCCCCTGAGAAGGAATGGACAGCGCAGCATAGTTGGCATAGTAGCAAGTGTCGCGTTTTTGTAGCAATGAAAAAGAGGGAGAGAGAGAGACAAGAAGTTGAGGAAAGCAAGCACCTTCTGTCTCTGAGCAGGCGATCGATTCTGCGCACGCGCGGCTTAACAGAGGCGAGCATTTTTGAACCAATACGCAGATAAGCTGTTTCCATTGCAATATGCCGTTACGACGGTCTCCCTCCGTCCCCTTCGCTTTCCTCACAGAAGCGCCCCCCAAATATGCAACTTCTCGCAGTGATTCCGCCTGCTACCTAAACTTTGTAGACGGCAGGGTTGCCGTTGGTGTCTACTTTGCGCCATATTGGCTACTTCACGATCCCTTATGGCGACGAAAATTGCAGTTTCGGTGCCATGACTACTTTTTTTGGTACTTCGAACTACTACATTTGCGCACCTAGTAGCCATTTTTCTTGTTATTTCTGGATAAAGTACATTGTTTCCTAGCTTTTCTGTCGCGTTAGACGATGCGAGCTCGTAACCTCCGACCGCCAGACGGCTGGTGTGCATCGGGGCACCCAAACCAACGCACGGCGCGCGTGCAAAGACGCAGTGATCAGGTTAATTGCACGCATGTTGGCAAGTGCGTGGCTAGCAAACTGCTCACCATATATGCCAAAACTGCGCCACTTTCTAATTCTGGTGTATGCAGTGCGTGTTCTATGTAAACCTGACAAAAAACAGAGACGCGCCAAGAAAAAAAAAAGAAAAGCAGGAGTGTTCATATTCAACCAGGTTCCACTACTTGAAGCTGGATTGGTACTATGGAAACTCCTCTATTTAATTTCGCTCTAGGGCCTCAAGGAAAAACAACTTCAACCGTTTAATATTCGTACCGACTTACTGGCTCGAATCTTTTTGATAATTGCTTTCTGTCTTTGAGAAGTCTATCTATAGTCTAATAAACTTTATGCAGGCCACACTGAAAGTGCAATAACTCATTTATTTATTCGCAACTTACCCGTGGCTTGAAGGCCAAGCAAGAGCGAAAAAAAAATTGTGCTCCTCTTTCTACGCTATTCCTTATTCAAAACTATACTTTTTGTTCAACAATGATAACTCTGTCCATAATCCCACTCCTGGTCTATTTAGCTACAAATCACTGTCCGTGACCGAAAAATCGAAAAAGGTGCAAGTAGAGCAATTAACAATTGTCAATCCGAGCGGGAATCGAACCCAGGCCTTCTGCGCGGCAAGCAGGTGCTCTACCAAAGAGCCACACCCGTGCTCGAAATTGAGGAAAAACACTACAAGAATTTAAGTAGCGTCAGGAGTGTCATATTGACACACGTAATATTGCCTGTTGAAGCGTAGGATTTCATCATGCGTCAAAAAAATGCGAGTTGCACATCGGAGTGGGTGGTTTGAAGATCTACCTATAACAAAGCGCTCAGGCAAAATTTATCATCATCATCAGCAGCAACAGCATAAACTGGCTTATTGCCTTATACGAACGGTGTAGTGGGTACTTTTCGAATTGTCAAAGGGAACACTTATGGTGCAGTGGGAAATTCGCAACTCTACTTGCAATAGGCATTCTTGGATAGCCTGAAAGGGCCCACGTTACGTACACAGACGTTCCTTTCTTAGCCGCACGGCGGTGGATGTCCAACTAGAAGCGAAGACTGGTTTGCTATTGAGAAGGCTATGGCCCACGGATTCCGATTACGCTATCACGGTCTACCCTTGGAGGCGGAGCTGAAGAGCTCCGCCTCCAAGGGGTAGACCCAAGGGTAGACCGTAGAATGTGACAAGGGTGACAAGGGTAGATCGTAGACTCCAAGGGTAGACCGTGACAAGGATTACAAGGGTATATTGTACATCGGAAAACCACCTTGGATAGATTGGAGATGGAAATGCCCCGTGTATGTAACGTATACGTACGGTACTGTAAGACCCGGCTCGACCCAGTGGCCGGCTGTCGCATATGATGGTGTTGATGATGCCGAACCCGTCGAAGAAGGACATGTTGAACCTCTGGCTGAAGTTGCTTCGAATCGCATCGTGCAGAGCCTTTTGCACCTTGTTCGCGTCATACAGGGCGTTCCTGAAAAGAAAGATGCCCTCTGCACTCGTATGTATGTATGTATGTATGTATGTATGTATGTATGTATGTATGTATGTATGTATGTATGTATGTATGTATGTATGTATGTATGTATGTATGTATGTATGTATGTATGTATGTATGTATGTATGTATGTATGTATGTATGTATGTATGTATGTATGTATGTATGTATGTATGTATGTATGTATGTATGTATGTATGTATGTATGTATGTATGTATGTATGTATGTATGTATGTATGTATGTATGTATGTATGTATGTATGTATGTATGTATGTATGTATGTATGTATGTATGTATGTATGTATGTATGTATGTATGTATGTATGTATGTATGTATGTATGTATGTATGTATGTATGTATGTATGTATGTATGTATGTATGTATGTATGTATGTATGTATGTATGTATGTATGTATGTATGTACGTACGTACGTACGTACATGTGTACGTATGTACGTACGTATGTATGTATGTATGTATGTATGTATGTATGTGTGTAAGAAAATTTCACTGGATCCCGAGAAAATATCGCGTAAAAAATATACAAGACCTCACCTACGGTCATTTCTTTTCCTAACGTTTCGACTGGGTCACGGCCTTCGTCAGGGTTTTACTGTCTGATGCTACTCAACAAAGCAAAAGACGCCCCGCCCAGATGACACAACAGCGACTGCCTATTGAACAGCGGCTGCCTATTGCCTTCGCGACTAAAGAAACAGTCCCACTCATGAGCCGAAGGCGGGGTCACCGGCCGTCCTGCTTATGACGTCAGTACCGAGCGCGCTCCGATTGGTGCAGGCTCACATTCACCCGGCTTTGAGGAGGAAACGCCACTGACTGCTAAAGTTGCACATGACTTATAGGGTACAATGCCTAGTTCATCAATTCAAAAACAACTGTGTGTGTCACGTCGTGCGTTCCCGGCTAAGCTTGCATGATATATTTAGAAAAGCAGTATAGTGACGTGGCAATGTTTTGCCATAACGCCAGATTACGTACACTGTAAAAAAATTTTGTGAGAAAAGCAGGAAATTCAGGGAAAATTTATTGAATTAACAGTTCTGTTCTTGCCTCTCTTTTGTTTTTCAATTCGCAGTAATCCTGCATATAATACGTGTTATTGACTTTTCTGTACTTTATACAGAGGTCTTTTGCTTCTGATTTCTTCTTCAAATGAAAAACAGGCTTTTTGTATCTGCGCACAATTTTTCTGTTAATCCTACAGCAATTATCTACCCTTAGAACTAAGTTCAAATAACAGAGTACTGCACGCTTTGTTCCCAGTGACGTCTGGCATTCACTCTGCTTCGTGGACTTCCTTTCCCGTTATTGTGAGGTGGTATAGGCCCAACTTTTTTCATTTTCTTGTTGGCGTTCGTTATTTTGTAGAATGTCTCAACAGAAGCTGCGGCTGCCGAAATAGATCTGCTGTTTGGTGAGCTTGGCATTAATTTTTCGGAAAGTCTGAATTTTTTAATTTGCAAGATGGTCCGTGCCGGCTTCACGCTTTTTTTTAAAATAGAGATAGATTTTATTCTACCAAGTGTCACACTTTTGCAGTGGATGATGGCGGCAAACTTTTAGGCAAATTGATTTAATGCACAACGTCTTGAAAGCCCTAACATAATTTATCTGCACAACAGGTGAAATCTAACAATGTTGTGTATATATTGCTAAGTTGCTTCGATATTTGCAGAAACTACTTGTTTACTGGGTAAAACTGGCAAATTACATAATTCGAAAAACCGGGTGTACATTTCTTCTAATCTAAGAAATTCCATGTAGGTAAAACATAAAATACTGAGAAGTTTTATGTTAGATAATTTTTTTTCAGTGCAGGAAACATGCGCAATAGTTTGGACAATGCGCATCGCGCTTAAATGGTAAGGTCATGTCAGCGTGCGTCACAACAGTCCACGTAGGTCAAGTGACACTATAACTGTCTCATAGACAGTTATAGTATAGCGGGCTTAGCGGGATAGCGGGCTTAGCGGAATAGCGGGATTGAAATGCGCATGCGCAGTACGCTAAAACACCCGTAGCGTGTACCGTCCGCACGCTATTTTTCAGATTTAGCGTTACCGTGTTTGCGTGGTCTACGTAGTGTACGTAAAATATGGCGGTGGTTTTGGACGCCCGCTTCGAACTGAATTTAGCGTAGGTGCGGACGGATCCACTTATTTCGTAACTGACGACTGTGCAAAATGGCTTCGCTTGCCTTCAGGTAGCTTCAACGACCGAGTATTACGGATAACTTAGCCTAGTTTTTGAGATAGCTTCCCATTTCGAACGTCCCTAGGCCTAACTAGAAGATCGGTGTAAACAAATCTGCAAAATAAAAATTAGTGCTTTTGGTGCGTAGTTCATATTTATTTACTTTGATTGTTACTAAATAAGACTACTTATATTGCTGCGCGCGAGCGTACAGGCGAGAATTCTGCTTTTTTTTTTCCCACTCTTTTTAATGCATTCACCGTCCGCTAGGCGACGCCACCGCCCCAGTTTGGGCACGTAAACACTATCCCGCTAAATTATAACGCGCTGTTTGCAAAGAGCGTTTGCGGCACGGTAACGCTATTTCCTTAACCCCCGCTATCACGCTAACGCTAAACTATAACTGTCTATGAGACAGTTATAGTACGTTGTCAACAAAAGCACAGTCAGGCGTGAGAAGTTTAGGAACCTCGAGAAACAAGAAAAAGTGCCGAGCCCGCCGGGCCGATCTCTTTCGCATAATTTGGGGCTGTCCAAGTGTACGTGTGCATCGTATGCATCTTTGAAATGGGCAGTGCAAAAACTAGGACGCGCGAAGAAGTACAACATACCACACAGCGCCTTCTCACAACTAACTTTATTAGAAAGAACAATAACAATTTAAACCACGACCAAGTAACTTCGTGACACCATATGTATTTTCAGGCAAAGCAATCAGGCCACTAGAGAAATTGTTGAGGCTCATTACATTAACGAAAAAAGGCCAATCTATGTGTAAGCATGCCCTCAATAGCACTACATGACAATGAAATGTTTTTTCCTCAGTCGCGTCATCACACAATAAAAAAGTGCACGAATGATCACCGTTTTTCTGGCCGTTTGTAATATTTGTCAGAGCACACGTTTTTTCCTTCTTTTTTTTTTTTTGGCTATCAATGACCTAAGAGCACGTGGTGCTTGGTCATGGTTTAAATAGTGCGCGTTATTTATAATAAATTTAGTTGTGAGTAGGCGCTGTGTGGTGTGTTGAACTTCTCGCGTCCTTGTTTTTGCGCTGCCCATTTCAAAGATGCATAACCAATTCCAGCTTGCCCAAATGTCAATTCTTCTTTGTGCATCATAGCCCAGCAGGTCTTGCAGTTTACCACGACGCAGCAGTGGGAGGTCACACTGCTTAAAGTCTAGGGACTTTAACGCTGCTCAGCTCCAACCTCGACGACCAGGTCTGGATCACGGGGCGGGCAGAGGCAGCCGCCAAGGTGGTCTACTAACCATCGTCGCCTCCCGCGATCGAGGAAAACCATTTCCATTGGTTGTGATTAAAAGCTTTGCCTACATCCAGCGGCTTTGGCAGGAAACCTTGAATTTAGATTTCCGGGTTGTTCCAAAATGCGCTAACATGCAGTGTGCAGTTTTACCGAATGGACGCACAAATAGCTGGGAAATTCCAGATTTTTCTCAGACCAAGCGGTCTCTAAACTTTTTGACGCCGACTGGAACATACACGCAGCGCTTGTCTTGCTTTCAAAAGACAAACACGGCGAGAAAATATGCGTAGCGAATGTAACTATTCTCTGATTTTCAATGAAAGGAAGCATCTTCCACCTCGTAACAAGTACACGAGCTTCGAGATAGTAGGGCGTTGGCGGTGCAACGCCTCTCGTTTGCCGCGGATCACGGAGGCCTCTCTTGACGAAGGTGCAAAAGGGAGCGAACGTGCGTGCTGCAGTATCAACTCACATGAGCCTTATGTAGGCGGCTCCCCAGATGCCCAACATCCAACGGCCTCCTCCTTGTCGTATCTTGGCGTTCCGCACCCGAGTGTCCAGGGCTCGGTAGCTGTACTGCCTCCACTGGGCGTCGCTGTTGTCGTAGTACAAGCGCTGCACACCCCCTGCAAACGTACCGCATTTATTAAGGCGAAAGCCTTAGGTGCCTTATTAGGTGCGAAAAGTTGACCGGTGTACTGCGGCGCCGGCGCCAATTCGAGTGATACTGAACATTATCATCACGCGATGACGTCACCATATGACTTCGCCATAAAGCCAATGATTGCCTAAAATTTGTGACGTCATCATCACGTAATTATGACGTCACGTGACATCGTCGCTTTTTCAATGGCGGACCGATCGGGGAGGCAGTGCAAATGTCACGTGAGGTGGACATTCTAAGTTCTTGCTATCGCATTCATTGCTTTGCCCTAGTGGCGAAACTGACTATTTCTTTGGTAATGTACCCCATAATTTAGCTATCAATCTATATTCGTTAACGAAGAAACTCAACCTGTATTCGTGATCAAAGCTAACTAGAGCACCGAGCTAATGGAGTTCTACTTTCGCACCAGCCGTTCTTCAAGCACAACCAGGTGCTTTGTTGCACCAATTATGGCTCGTTGGGTGGGTGGGGGGGGGGGGGGGCAATGTCAGCCCCTTATACATTGACATAACAGGGAAGGGGGGAGCGCTGCGACAAACCTTCGCCCCCCACCTCCCCCCCCCACCCCCCCCTGACGGGGAACCCTGCGCACGCCTATGAGTGTACTTACAGAATTGTTGCTTCTGCTCGAAGACCACCTTCGCTTGAGGCGTAGGGTCATTGCTGTACGAGAAGAAGCGGATGTAGACGTAGTCCGTGCACGAGTAAGGTCTTGTTCCACTGGTTCTGGCGCAGAGCCTCGAACACGCAGATGAGTGTGTAGTTTCCTGTCATAGGCGTGAGAGTTAAAGCGTGTTCCAAGTTAATGTAATCGCTATGGAAGGATACACGCTTATGTGAAAAAAAAAAAAAAGGATCTGTTTAGACCACGAAATTGTTGCTATGAAAACTCTACGGGTCATCAACTTGGCGGTAATAGAACAGCATCCTAGGCAAGTTGTTTGTGATCCATTATTTCCATGAACGAGATAATATGAATTAAACAAGGGCTCATTTCTTTGTTAGACGCAGCCTTCGAGGACACCTGAGAGATAATTTTTTGTGACTTTTTAACTGTACTTCGTGGCTTTGTGTCTATTGATACCAAAATTTGAATCGTAGATGCACCAGCGTGTCGTATAATTTACACTAGCGACCAATTCTAGAGTCACTTCGAAACGCCCGTTTAAAATCATAAGAAACTAGCGCCCCACCAGGAGGGAGCACTCACCGGAGAGACAACTCACCGCCGGCAAGAAACGAACCTGTGGCTGAATTGGTAGAACATCGGACGCGTTATCCGTAGGTCGTGGGTTCGTTCTTTACGGGCGTCAAGTTGTTTTTTCGTCTACTTGAATCGCTTTGCATTTACATCATAATTCGTCTATACCTTCCTTGACTTCACCGTCTGTCAGTTGTCATTAAGGTCTAATTCATTACTTGAGTATGAGTGCGTGAAAAACAAACAAACAAACATGGGCTTAAGTGAAAAAGACACACAGCCCAAACTTTGCACACTATGTATTTGCTTCTCGTCATACTTCCGTGTCTTTCTTTTTTTATCTTGTTGTGCAATCGTACTAAAATAACGCGGTAATAGGTTCCTCATTAGAAGAGGCCGCATTACGACGGTGGCAGTTTATGTATAGACAGTGTCACTAGTCAGCAGTTTATCGTAATACTCCGGCAATAGGAACGTCACGCATCTGACTGACTGATCGTGCAACTTTCCTCGACTGACGTACACTGCAACGTACGGCAGGAACACGTGGCGCAAGAGAGGCCCCTCGAAAAGTACTTACGCACTTTGGGCGCAGAAGCTGGAAGGAAAAGGAAGATAAGGTACGACGACGTTAGTCCATTCAGCTTAATCATTATTTCACGAATGATATTAAAGAAGATAACCGACGAGTGCATGGACCAGACGTTCCGCCTCGCACCAGCGTTTGGAGCAAGCGCACCTACAATCCTCACTGTAGTCCTCACCTGTCGGCAAGCCAGCATAGGGGCGGCGGGTGGTTTGGTAACGTATGTCATACTAATGGCCAATGTCCAATAATGGTGAGCGAACACTGACAGCAAGCATGCGATAAGGGCAGGCCGGATGCTGTCGTGGGCATGCGCTCAACATGACCTGCAGCCCCCCGGCCAAAGATGACGTCATCATGATGTTGCATAAACGTGACGTCGGATGATGACATCATCACATGAAGACACCGCTTGGTGAAAGGTAGGCCGATCCTGGCAGTACTGTAAAGCCTCGTTAGGTGAACAAATCCTCCAACGTATCTGATCACGGAAGGCTGTGCGAAACTGCGTTGGACTTTCGGGAGAGAGAGAAAAAATGGGGGGGGGGGGGGGGGGTCAATACAATCAAGTCAGTAGAAGATGGCTCTCGCCTTCGGGTCCTCTTATAGGTAAATGCGTAAGGGACCTTATATGGCTTTCTTTAAAAGCCGCTTGATACGAACGTTAGAGAAGTACCAGCGCTGCTGCATTCACTAGACTACTGCAGCGGTGCTGGTACTAACGAATAGTACCAACTGATCAAGTGCTTCGTTTCAGTCGGCCTACCAACATGGTGTCAGTCAATGAAACGAGACCGAAATGAACGATTGAATGACTGACTGATTGACTTGGTAACGATCTGTACTCACTAGACGTCGTCGATGTCGTTGTTGACGGAGTCGTTTTTGCTGTCGTGGACGAAGTCTTCGAGGATGAGGAGGATGACGTCGAGGATGACGATGTTGATGACGTCGAGGATGACGTTGTAGAATTAGCGCTGGGTTTTGACGTAGAGCTTATTGTAGTGGGCTTGCTTGCTTGGGTGACCGTGGCGTTCTTTGTCCCTTCAAGGAAGTACGAAAGAAAGCGACAATATTGAGCGGGTGGCGTTCTCATGTGGACTGACAACGTAACTAAAGGGACCATGAACATCCAATTTTCGATCATTATCGATGTTATGCGCGTAGGCGTGCGCAGGGTTCCCCTTCAGGGGCGAGGGGGGGGGGGGTGAAGGTTCGTCGCAGCGCCCCCCCTCCCTGTTATGTCAATGTATGGGGCTGTATTTGCGCGCCCCCCCCCCCTCCCGAGTCGCAGCACCCCCCCCCCCCATACTATGTCAATGTATTGGGCTGACTTTGCGCCCCCCCCCCCCTCATAGGTGACTAGGGGGGGCGGTCACCCCCCTGCCCTCCTCGTGCGTACGTCTATGGTTATGCGGATCAATCCATCTGGGTTCACAAACAAGCTGGCGAAATTTTAGCGCGTTTGGTTGAACGCTTTATTTTAATCGAACATTTTTGTAAACAAGCGAGTGGCCTGATAGTCGGGCAACGCTGACGCACTCCCGAATCATGACGTATCAGGCTGTTTGCCCTGCTAACGGCATTGTTCCGTGGTCAGTTGCGCGTGCAATCGCGCTGTTTCAGCATCCCTCAGCTAGGCATTGCAATTAAATGATTTTCAGCGGTTGAAATTTTGGTAGATGACGGCTCCATTCCATGACGTCACAGCACATGGCGTCACATACGCCGTGGCAAAATGGACGATCGATTGTGGTGGGTGGGGCTTATAGTCTGCGACTGCTATATTGCTCATTTTGCGCAGAAATATTCTTTTGCAGTTCATTTTTCATATATTTATCGGCACACTCGACACTCTACTTCTATTTTTTTTTCTTCTGAAAACCGCGAATTGTTGAGTGACCGTGAAATGGCCCTTTTAACCCCTTCCTCCAGACAAACGGAAAACCACTCGCCGACGAAACACAACTTGACTGTTTCTTCAGCTGCCGCTTGCAGAGCACAGGTGAAAGCTTTTATGTTTGATTGAGTGTTCATTCACAAGGTTTGATACACCTTTAATTGACATTAAATTACCTTAACACTTCATACACAGTTAATTAACACTAGATACACGTTTAATTAACCTTAATTCACAATTGATTCCCATTTAATTGCCCTTAATTCAGCTTTTACATTCCCTTTAGTTACACCCAAATTCACAATTGATTCGCATTATGTGCTTAACGATCACTCCTAATCACTTGACGCGCACTTGCTATTCTAAGTCACTTAAGTTCCCATTCTATTCCTCTTTAATATGCTAATTACTTCTAGCCCGGGGAATGTGGGTATGCACCACACGTGACTGTTTTCTGACTTTTCATTTGTGTTGTCAATACCGGACGTCACATTTTTTTTCTCTCATGGGCCATATCAGGCTATACGCCATATACGCCATATAAGGCCAAATCAGGCCTTAAACCATATAAGCTCTTAAAAAACGCCTTACTTCCGGAAAACTGACTAATCAAAATGCATTTATTTACTTAAGAGCTGATATTTACCAGATTCGAGCTTATAACCATACGCTATTTGAACGCTAAGCGAAAAGTTATTTCACTTGTGCAAGTTAACTACCGTCCTGCCAGTGGCGTAGCCAAGGGGGGGGTTGGGGGGGGTTCAAACCCCCCCGAAATTTTTCAATTTTGCTTGCGTATATATACACGGACACATACAAACGCACGCACGAACACACATAAAGTACGGTTGAACCCCCCCCCCCCCCCCCCCCGAAAAAAATTTCTGGCTACGCTCCTGCCGTCCGCAACTGAAAGCCCGCCCGCGCGCACACACGCGCGCACTCACGTAAGCACAACTCTGGTTACTTCGTGGTGTGCAAGGTGCAGAAGCTAGTGGTCGGGAGGAGAAAAAAAATCGCATCTCCACGAAGTGAATCACGACGAGTGGGCGAAGCACTGGGGATCGTTCTTACCGTAAATCGCCCGTGACATTGCCCAGTCGCGCATGTAAATGAGTGACAACGCGTGCGTACAGTATATACAATGCGTTTTTACCGTTGAGCCACCGCTTTCCGCGTCCTCAACTCCGGGGTAGCAGCTTGTTGTCGGCGTTGCCGTTTTGCCTTTCGCGGGCGAGAGCGCGTTCACGGTCGTTTTCATCCATGGCAGAAAGAGAACGTGTGGTCCGGAACGCGCTTATTCTTCATCGTCATCAGCGTCATCGTCATCGTCATGACGTATAGTGGGTACATTCCATGTGCTGTGCCGTGATGGCAGAAAGAGAATGTGTGGTCTGGAACGCGCTTATTCTTCATCGTCATCATCGTCATGGCGTATAATGGTTACCATGCATGTGCTGTGCCGTGATGGCAGCGTCATCGTCATTGCACTAGCGTGGCTACACCGGGGGAGTGATGTACAAGCCTCGACCTTAAAGGAGCTTCGCCCCTAAAAGTCTGACGTCACAAGCGAAGGCGCGAGCCGAAGGAAGCGGTTGAAATTTTGGTAGAAGACGATGGCTCCGTTCCATGCAGCACATTACATCACACACGCCGTGGCAAAATGGACGATCGATTGTGGTGGTGGGGCTTATAGCCTGCGACTGCTATAGCTCATTTTGCACAGAAATATTCTTTTGCCACGCCACGCCTCTTAACGAGCTTCGCGAAATATCAACGAAATAAATAATTTTTTTAGACGTAGCGCACCACCAGTTCAGTGTGTTTTTTGAGTGATTGAGAGCTGGTTGTCTATTTTCCCTTTCTTATGCAATAGGTCTATACAGGACTGTTAGCTATGCTTCCAGTTCACTGTGAACAGCTAGGCCGAGTTCTCTGCGGTCGCCGGATACGGCCCTACCGCAAGCTTACACAGGTCTGCTTTTTATAAAAGTTATCATTGGAATGATTAACTACAACCACCAATTTGCTACAACTAAGGACAACCCGTGAAAGACGTAAGCGTTTTCTGTTCACCTGTGGTAGGATTGGAGCCGCCGCCACCACTGGGACCCGGCTTATACGACGGGCTGTCAGTTTCGTCATCTGTAAAATAAGAAAAAGGTTGACAATGACGCAACATATATATATATATATAAAGTCTTTGACAAAGTCTGGTCCACCAGACGAAACGTTAGTAAGAATATACAGTGCCAAACCAACGAAAGTCATATTTTCTTTCTTGTTCATATATATATATATATATATATATATATAGAGAGAGAGAGAGAGAGAGAGAGAGAGAGATTTATAGATACCACGATCTTGGAAGCGTGGTACATATATAGGTGCATAAATAACAAGGGAAAACGACCAATGTGTTTGTTTGCACATGTGCTTTGAAGAACAAAACAAAATGGCAAGTGACGCTATTCCAGCAAATTTCAGATCAAACATACAATCACTTAGCACGAGTCAAAAGAAAGAGAAAGAAAGACACCAAGCATCTCAGTCCAGACAAGAAAATGCTTCCTACTGAAGGTTGGATTCAAGCTGCGATAAGTGAATCCTGTGTCACAGTTTTATCGGGCTATTTGTTCCAATCCACTATCATTCAGGAAAAAAATGCTTAGATAGATAGATAGATAGATAGATAGATAGATAGATAGATAGATAGATAGATAGATAGATAGATAGATAGATAGATAGATAGATAGATAGATAGATAGATAGATAGATAGATAGATAGATAGATAGATAGATAGATAGATAGATAGATAGATAGATAGATAGATAGATAGATAGATAGATAGATAGAAACGGTATTGCTTATAGAAGCCCTAATCTTGCTCGTTCTGTTAGATGAGCTGCGCGGACGGATAAATAGAAGATATGTGAAATTGACTTACTTGTGCTGTCCTTCGATTCTAAAAACTCGCTGCATAATATCTATCTATGCAGGTATATATGTATGTATGTATAATTACTGTTGGGGTTTTACGTCTGTCTGTCTGTCTGTCTGTCTGTCTGTCTGTCTGTCTGTATGTATGTATGTATGTATGTATGTATGTATGTATGTATGTATGTATGTATGTATGTATGTATGTATGTATGTATGTATGTATGTATGTATGTATGTATGTATGTATGTATGTATGTATGTATGTATGTATGTATGTATGTATGTATGTATGTATGTATGTATGTATGTATGTTTCGAGCATACCAGCACTCCAAGCCGGCATAAGTAGCCCTTGCACAAAACTTACCGCTTGTGTCTAGGGTTGCTGCAGAGAGAGAAAAAAGGGAATAGAAGAACAAGCTCGTCAATTTATGAAGGCCATTGCACAACAAGCGAACGAAGATCATTTTAGAAAGTGACAAGGCAAATACTACTACGTAAACTTTAATGAAAACGTAGGCGTATAATTTCTACGTTCCATTGGCCCATCGCAGGAAGGGCTTCAACTGTCCCACTTGGCCTGACCCGCTGTCTTCACTAACAAAAAAATCCACGCGTATCCACGAAGGTGAATGATGATGAGTGGGCGAAGCACGGGGATCGTTCGGTAACCGTGAATCGATTTACATACACACGTATGCTTCGACTATAGCAACGGTTTTCTAACCACCATGACAGCGGTCAGTGAGAGTCGACGACAAAGCTAGGTCCTAAGGTCCATAACGTCTACATTAAAATGGCCGACTAGTATAAAGGGTTTGCGGTTCTAGGTGTTTTATATTGTTCTGTCACAATTATGATTGATTTTAGTATATTGTTTAAACCAATTTTTGACATATGCTTTGATTGATGGGTGCTTAAATGTCAGGTGTTTTTACAGTATTGTGGCCTTTTTGTTCTGGTTAACAGTGTTTCACTTCGTTCTGGTTAACCTTTTGTTCGGTCATATGCTTTGATTGATGGTGCTTATGTGCAGGTGTTTGTACGGCGTTGTGGCCTTTTATTTTGTTCTGGTTAACAGCCTTTTATTGTGCTGTCATATACTTTGATTGATGTACACATAAAGTCGGTTTTTTTTACACAGATGTTTTTCGTATTTCGTTGTGAAGGTCAGTTTCGGTTTCGGTTTTGTGTAGCGTGACGGACGCCAACAAGGTTAGGTCCTGAGGAGCTTCGCCCCAAAAATTTAAATTATTTCATTACGGTCGTAATTGATGCATCTAGCCAATCTTCAGATGTCTGCCGCTACAGCAAAAGCAATTATGAAGACTGAAAGTAAATATTCCATTTCTGTTAGTTTTTTTTTTGGGGGGGGGGGGGGTTCCGGACACATTTCTTGAAACACCCTGGCTATGCAAGGAAATGCTACATCGCTGCCTAATGTTTGGTAATGAGGCAGCGCTAATTTTAGTGTGCATGTTAGCGGGACAACGAGAATTTCAGTGAGTGAATTCAGTGACGACTCGGTTGAAACAATGACGACTCACAATATTCCAACCATACTCAACCGGTACAAACATACAGCCACATTAAATAAAAAAACATCTGCGCGATTACTTTTTATCTTTGTAACTTAAAAAAGGGTCATCATACTGCATTGATGTGCGAAGTGTCAATGTTACATTTTATGTATGTAATGATGTACGCTGATTGTTATGTGTACAACCTTTCAAAGTGTACGCTATGAATTTCAATGTGAATGCTCTGTGAAAATCACTTTGTGACACGTGTCGTGCTATTGCCATGTACGGGGACCCCTGGGCCTTCGTCAAGCTGCTGCGGCAGCTTTTTGCCCAGGTGTCCCTCCGGGTTGTTTTTTTTTTCTGGTAAATAAAATTGGAATTGAATTGAATTGAATTGAATTGAAAAGAGCTCATTTATGTGACGCGAACAGCACTTGTGACGTAGTCGGGGGTTGAGCACATTATTAACTATACTCACACGTGTATCGAATGAAGAGCAGCATAAGGAGGATGATCATGATGATGAAGAGCACCACGTTGCAGCAGACGACGAACGACACGCGCGTGTTGTCATCGTCATCCCTGCACCAGAGAAAGACATTCTTTCATTCCGTCGATAATCAGCCGACGCGGCGAATGTGAGACAAACTACAGACATTAATGAGGCACTACTGGCATTGAGGCTCGTGTACTATCGTGAGCAATATGAGCTCGAACACGAGAGCGCGTGGCAAATAGCCTCAAAACCGAGATAGCGTGATATGTGGATGGCGCTACCGAAGCCGGAGGTGAAAGGAGGGGCGCTCTTCCGCCGACTGTTGGCACTCCCGCTTCGCTACCGTTGCTGCGCAACGGCAGCTGATTGCGTGCTATCGGCCGATAGAGGTGTATCAAAATGCCCAGCCAACACCACCTAGATATAATACAAGCATGGCCTGTGGATCACGCAGGCTACGTCACAGCTGATATCTCAGCAGCTAGATAGCCTGATAGGTCCCTGGCTGTGTGCGTTGATGTGAATTCATATCGCCACTATAGCGACCACTTACACGCTATAAGCTGCCGATGTGCAGCAACAATAGCGGGGCGGGAGTGTCAGCAGCTAACGGAAGCGCGGCACCCTTTCCACTTTGTTTCCGACAGCGGCCGCTGCGAATCAGCCGATGTAGGGTTCGAGGCTATTCGCCACGCGTTCGCCTGTTCAAGCTCATATTGCTCAAGATAGTACTTAGATTTAGGTGCACGTTTAAAGAACCCCGGGTGGTCGAAATTTCCGGAGCCCTCCACTGCGGCGTATCTCATAATCATATTGTGGTTTTGGGACGTTAAACCCTCAACGTTCGACATCGAAGTACAATTGGGAGGCTGTTTCTAGCAGGAAATACTTTGTAAGCTTATGGGCAGTCAAACACGACATCCGGGCACTCAGACGAGACCATATGGGCACTCAAGCTAGACATCCGGGCACTCAAACGAGACCATCCGGGCACTCAAACGAGATAATCCGGACACGGCTTTCTCTTCGAGAACCTTAGCACACCTCACGTGCTTCTGCTGAATTAATTTGTCATCTTGTCCCCCCCCGTGCTTCGAGATTTCGACTTATTCGCCCTAGCTCTGCGATTTCTTAGCCTCCTGGTTGGGTTGGTATCGTAGGACTGCCGTGGAAAAGAATTTGGTCTCGGGTTGGAACGCCGAACGAGGACAAGCGCTTCGCGCCACTTTCACAACAGATGCACTTAACGTTATAGCTGTTCGCAGTTGCTAAAGGTGATTTGTAAAACTAGGCGGCGAATATGGAGGCCGGGCTGTGACGTCGGAAGAGTAACTACTCACTCGCTGCTATCAGGCTGGCCAGTGGCCGTTGAGACCATGCTGCTCGTATCTGCGTGGAAGAAACGAAAAATTAATGGTTCGCAATATAACGGATACTGTTTTTACTCCTCCGACTGGGCTATTTCTATCCGTAAAGAATAAAGAATTTCATGGGCCATCTTTAAGAGAAAAAAAGAATGCCGAAACGCTCGTGCAAAAGATTAAGTCAATATTTTGTGCGGCAACGCATTTATGTGCAGATATGTACGTAAATTAGAAACCTACGAGACCGACGAGCCAGATATATCAGACTATCTATATAGGTGTGCGAGTCACGGCATGTTGAAATATATAAAAACATGCTGAGGTACGCACGCTCCTGTGGCCGGGGTGGTTTCGCACCGCGCGCTGCGGAGCGAGAGGTCGTTGGTTCCGACGCCCGGCGACGGAACTTTTTCTTCCACTTTTTTTCTTTGCAATCTGTTAGTTTATATTTTACAACGTCATATCCGTGACGGAAATACGTCAGTGGAGCCGTGGTGGACCCCGGCATAAAACACTTTCGTGTTAAAAAAAAGTCAGGAGGCGACCCCAATCTTTGGCTTAGGTGTCTGCTAGTGGCACCCGCACGTCGGCGTTCGTGTCCTCTGGTGTGTTCCTTGTGTTAGTCCTGCGTTTCGAGCGCTGCAGAGGCGGATCCCGGAGGCCACATAGAAAGAAGCGCGTGGTTGGGATCAGCTCCACCAGGTGGCGCAGCGATCCCAGCTGCTCCCAATCTTCCAATGAACTCATTCAGTTAATATTAATTAGTTATCCTGGTAGGTAATTGACCCCTATATTAAGGAAAGTTAGGCTCCGATATATGTATCCAGTACAACTCTTCAATGTGGAAAGAAAACCATCGATTTTTTATTCTTAGAAGACTTTTTTATAAGTATCCGGAAAACCGGAAGTAAAAGCTAGACCGGAAGTGCTTGGATGAGAAACACGAGTGTCAATCGGTGCTCGGGCCTCTAAATATCTGGTTGTCGCAGACGCACGTTGCTGATAACACTTACAGCTAACATTTTGTAACTGACACAGTTCTACAGTTACAATGCGAGAATTTTCACGCATATATATCTGAGAAACCAATTAACACAAGTACGAAAAGTGACGCGTAATTACCTGACATGGCTGCAAATCGCCGAGTCGAGGGCTTGACAGGAAACGCGTGTCACAACTGGTTGCACTTCCGGCGAAGTCGGCGGCCACACTGCGGCGCTGATATCTATAACGATTTGTTCCAACGCGTGAGCATTTTGCATATGTCGCCAGGTTCAAAAAAAAAAAAAAGAACGTTGTGCGCGCGCGCATGTGCGTCATATCGTGACAGCGCTACCGGAGACAGCCGGTGAAGAAAGAAGGCAGGCCAGTATAAGCGACAAGTAAATATAAGACAGTTGGCGCAAAGAACAAAGCAGAACGTAGTCGTTGCCGCACCAAGTAACCGTATCTTAGAGTTGGCGCAACAAGTAACCAGAATATACAATCGACGCAACAAGTAAGTTCAACATACATTTGGTATAACCATAACATTGCAGGTGCCGAGACAAAACAGTTACAGTTGCAAGTTAGAAACAGTTGGTGAGCAGTTATAGTTGCAGTTGCAAAGCAAGTACAGTTGCCGCGACAAGTAAACATACCATACATTTGGCGCAGAAAGTAAACTAGCGTTGGCCGCTGCTGGTCATCATAAAATATTTGTTTTTTTGCTAAATTATGACCAATGCCGAGTACTGAGGTTATTGATGGCTACTATAAAGGCTAATGTTGACTCAATTGTGGCTAGTGTGAGCTAGCGTTAATGTTGTTCAGTGCTGCCGTACTGCTAAGCGCCGAGAAATGACACGGTAGCTACTATTTTTACACAGGCTACAGATGCAGGCGGAAGTGGGACAAGATGGCTGGACAAGAATGGCGCGCGACGTCCCGGCGATCGTTGTCGTCTTCGTCGGGAACAATGCACGGTGTAGAGCAAATGGTTCGATTACTCAGTAACACTGCCAGCCGAAAGTACAGTCAGGTACCCATGAAACGTGAACAACAATTTACAAACCAAAATAGGTGTCGAGAGTGATACCACTCGAGAGCACCGTCTTGGACAGCCGATTATGCGGTTACCACAGATGGATCATGCCTCGAAGCAAGCGTGCAATGTGCAAACTGGAATCACGCTTAACAGCATTAAGGATGATACAGTGACGAACCAAAGGGTTTATCTCTTTGAGACGCTATGTACACAATTGTGTACACCACTTGGTATTGCTATTTGTACCGAAGGGGCTAAAAATAGACATTGAGCTTTGGATGAACTGAACCTCTCGCGTAACAAACTTGATTTCATTTGTCATTGTGCAGAGTACTGTTGGATATGATCAATTCGCTGAAGGCACTACCATATTCGACGAATCGTTCGACGTGCCGCGCCCCGCGAGCCACTTCATAAGTATAACTTTTGTTTGCTCAAAATGGACATAGCTGAAAAAGAAATAGAGCTATATTTCTAGCCTAAGATTTCATTCTATTTGTGCAAAACCAGACCAAGAATGACTTATGAAGAAAAAGTGTATTTAATTACAGCTTAGGATTGATTACTAGAACGCGGCTAAATTAAGGTATTATCACATTTTTGTTGCAATAGAATATCGAGTGCCTTGAAAAAACGTATCGGTTTGACGCATTTACAAACAGTTCTTCATAAGTGGCGTCTGAATGCGTTCAGTTGAGAGTCAGTTGAGAGTCAATTGAGAGTCAGTTGAGAGTCAGCGCATGTCTTGTGCACTTCTTATGTCCCTTGTCCCTTTCGTGAGCGCTGCACAGTACTAACTCTGAATGCGTTAAGTTCACCCTAACTCGTTCACATTAGTCCTAACTCTGAATGCGTTAAGTTCACCCTAACTCGTTCTCATTTCAACTGTCAGCGATTGCATACATAAGCGTACCAGAAGGAGAATGGTTCCTTCAGGGGGTGCCTGACGTAGCCGGAGGCGAAGACTCTGACGGGACCATGGAGTCGCTGAAGAAACCGAGGCTGAACGAAGATACCGGGAACCTTGGCGGGAGTCCGAGTTGACCCTGTGGCCGAAACGTCGCAAGACGTATAGTCGTAAGACGCGTGGCGACTGGAGACCGCGATCGTCGAGGCCAGAACACAAAGCGCGATCACGTGACACGAGCTGAACGACGACGACGACAGCGATGATGATTCCTGATGATGATGATGATGATGATGATGATGCTCCTTGTATGATTGGCACCTACCCACACAGGGGGGATCGGCCAAGAGTCGGGCGGATCATACAGTCTGGATTTATTATTATGTATGGTACTCAACCACAGGGGCTAGTCAAGACAGAGCAGGCCCACGAAGATAAAATAAAGAAGAAAATTGCATGCGAAAACCCCCCTCAGCTATACTGCGACGATGTCATCACTCTCGCACTGTCATAAAAACAAAATAGACCCTCGTGCTTAGCGAAGATTGTGTACGTTCAAAATCACCAAAGGAAATCAGGAGTAACGATGATGATGATGATATCCTGCACTGTGCGAAATTTCGAAAAAAAAGATCAAAACAAATTTATAAAGGCGGACTTACAATTGAGCAACAAATTCGTCCTGGTTCAATTTAAAAAATCGGAGAACACTGTAAATTCCAAAGTGTGTTCGGCGAACGCCTGTGTCCCATTGAGACGGGGTCGGCCAGAATGGAACGCGATGCGCGCGTATCCTTTTTGCATGATTTGGACACGCTGGGCACAGCGACGCTACGCAAGCAAAGCGCGAGCGCTGTAGAGTCCGACGCGAGGCGCGATCGATACGACCGACGTCCGTTGGCGCGCACCCCGGCGGCCACCTGGCACCGTCCCAGTGCCCGGACGTAGGGACGGACGGATGGACGGACGTGAGCATGAGACATTAAAGGCTTTCGCCTTAAAAAATTATCTAACAGCGCAGCAAATATTCCCATGACAATGACCTAACGAGGAGGTTCCTAAAGACAGAATTGATTAAATAGGAAGCTCCAATCCAACTGCGTGATTCTTTCAGAATTTGTTTCTTGGGTAAAACCTGGTTAGCCAGGGCTTCATTAGCTATATAGTTCATTCGCCCAAATTGGGCTAGGGCTTAAGTACAACGAGTGAGTTTAATTAGGATTGGCTCTGTAAGGATTTGCCGAGCTCGACGTCACTAGCCCGACTGAGAATTCAACATGCTCAATTAGTGCTAATTAGGTTCTGAATAATTTAACTTAATTATGCTTGGTTGATTAGATTTACCATGCTCAACTATATTTAGACTTAGCTAATTAGGTGTTATCATGCTCAACTAGGCCTTAATGAGGCTTGGCTGGAGTTACCTTGGCTTAATTGGGCTCATCTAAGCTTAACTTGGCTTGAAGGGGCAAAAGCAAGCTCAGAATGGTGATAGTTTTCTTTCCTCGCCAACGGGACATACCTCGAGCATAACAGCTCTGCTACACCAGAATCGTCTGCATTATAATGAATCCAGTGTCCCACTGATCTGTACGTATACGACAAAAGGGGAGGATGCCCAGAGCAGCTCTATGCATTCAAGAGTTTAATTAAAATTGAGTAGGGCAGATACTTCAACTTGTAGCGGACACCCACTCCGGAGCATTGGCGAATAAGAGGGCAGTTTTTAAAGGATATCTTGAAAATATCAGTTGTATTTTGCTCGATTCACAAAGAAGAAGGAAATAGCAATTAAACAAAATACGGAAAAAAGTGAACTCAGGTAAGTCAACACAGTAGCAATATTAATTATGAAACGAAGAGACTGCAACAAAAAAAAAAGTAATGGGTAAAAAAGGAAAACCTGAATTAAAAATTAATTCTAAATAATCCTTATTTTTAAAGATTAATTCTAATTTATCCTTATTAAGCCTTTAACCTTCGGGAAACTCCTGTGAGGCATCAGTGACGTTTCCTTCGCCAGCAGTTGTTGTCATTCTTCACCTAAACACAGTGGCTCACACCCACTGTGGGGGATTAACCAAGAATTTGGGTTTTTTATAGCTTTATGCAGTCCTCAAAAATAATGTAACATTTTTTGTTGTTGCCTGGGGAAACTGGCTCGTCCCACGATGAATATTGGCCACACTATAGATCATAAAGAAAATGCGTGAAAATATTTAATAAATCAATACTAAACGCTATATAGCACAAAAAGGACAAAACGCGATGTACATAAGTATAGCATAGTGGATGTTCATACATAGAGAAAAAGATTAAAAATTGAAAAACGATAGTTTCCTGCGCTCAGTAGCACTAGCAGCGTAATCTTCCAGATGGACGAATGGATGGATAGCTCAACAAATTTGTGAAGCACGATCACAATAACACTGTGGCTTGAATCAAGCTGTTGTTGTTCGCCAGATATGTAGGCGCAACCCACCTCAGGGGGTCGGCCATGAACCGGACGGCGCCCAAACAAAAAATGATGGTTGGTTGGTTGTTCCCTTAGTAACCTGGCGCAACCCACCGCGGGGCATCGGCCACGGAACGGGCGGTACCTTATTTTAAAGATAAAATTGTTCCTTAATCTAAATAAAGCTTAGAAATGAATATTTTACGTAGTAACTCGTTGGTATAATGAAACTGAAAAATAATTATACGCCAATATCGTTGAATAATATAGGCTCCAAAAAGATATCACCTTCCTCATCACCACCTTCATATCATCATCATCATCATCATCATCATCATCATCGTAACACAAAGCTCGCACTGCTTCCTCGTGACGGGTAAGCCTGTAGAAGAAGATAACGGCGACCACGGACCGCGGCCACTCTACTCTATTACTCTACCGTTTTTCGTGACGCGAAGGTGAGAATTTCGGACCGTGGTTTGTGGCGTCCTCGTTCATTAACGGTGGGCGAGATGACAGACTTATGGGTCGGCCGGCAGAGGCAGAGCCAGTGGGCAGAGCAATGCGCAGAATCCTAAACATCGTACGTTAACACTAGCCGTTGTTTGATTCATGCCTGATAACTAAAATATCTCTTCCGTTTCTCTTTCGGCAGCGACAGGCGCTCTTTGCACCCGTTTCCACGCCGTGAACGCAGGTTGCATATACGATACCAGGCAACGTGTACGGCTTGGCACAGGAGTCTGCGCCGCCATCCGGTTTTATCAACGGCATATCCTTGCGATCAACTTGGGTAAGGGCATTTTAACGTGCATACTTCGCTTAAAATTTTAAGAAGGAAAAAAGCTTCCTCATCTCCCGCTAAAGGGAACCATGTGTGGATGCGAAGCAGCGAGGGGAGATGGTTAGCAGCGGGAGAAACGTCGCCGCTCCCGTTTCGCGGCAGCGGCCAGCGCTCATTGCGGCGCTGCACAGGAGAGATGAGGTGGTGGTTGTGGTTCGAAGAAGGAAAAGGCGCCTAATTTCTGCAGCCCGGTCAGGGAGCACGGCGCAGCGCCTGCGGGATGGGGGGATGGGATGACAGTGGATAGAAGAGAAAAGGTTAGGGGTTTAGTGGCGCAGAGGTCTCCAGCACGAACAGCGCAGTCCGGCAGCAAGGATAGGAGTGGCAAGGGTCCCGGTCCGTCATTTTACCGCGGAACTACCGTGGCGCCCCCAGCGGATATGCAGGTTTCGCACCACCTGTCATGCGCACCGCTCAGTAGAGTAGAGGATTCCTAGAGGAGAGAAAGCGAAAAGCGTAGGAGAGGAGAGAGAGGGGGGAGGGGACGCGAATGCGCTGCGGGGGCGTGGGACGCGGGAAGGAGGGACGGAAAAAGCCCCCGCAAGCACATGCAAGCAAGATCAAGGATTGGGTAAACCTGGGCGACAGACACCACCGGTAGTGCGTGTTATTCTTTGCTTGAACCCACCACCTGCCTAGCCTTGCTAAGCAGCCTCTGTGCTCTCGGCCATGACTTTGGTGACTGTGGTGGTGGTTGACGGCATTATTGTACTACAGTGTTCTGGTTCGCATAGTGGGTGCTTCCCTACTTTCCCTGGGGATCGTTCGGTGTTACCGTAAATCACCCGTGCATTGCCCACTCACGCATGTAAACAGTGACAAAGCGGTGTACAGTTATATACAATGTTTGCTGGTTCATAAAGGGTATGCCGTGTTGAGTTATGGATTTCGTTTTGCCTTCATCATTACTGCTTTGTGGTCCGTGAAGGGGAAGTGTAGAGCCAATGGTTCTTCGATGAGATCTAGCCTGAAGTTGGCAAAGACGAGGTCTATGCACGTTCCCCTGGTGGTTGTTGGTTGTTTCCAGTCATACGAAATGCATCGTAGAGCGTATCGAGACGTCATATATACTGCACAAGTCGTTTTTGTCGTTTAGCCACCGCTTCCCGACCTCTCGCCGCCGGGGTAGCAGCTTGTCGACGTTGCCGTTGAGCCGCCGCTTCCCGCGCCCTCAACTCCGAGTCCGCTTCGCGTTTTTCTCGTTTTGCCGCCGCTTCCCACGCCTTACGTTCGTTTTCATCCATGGCAGAAAGAGAATGTTCCATGGTCGTCGTCGTCATCGGTACCTTGCACGTGCTAACGCGCTTATTCTTCATCGTCATCAGGGTCAGCGTCATCGTCGTGGCGTATTGTGGGTACCTTGCATGTAGTGTGCACGTAGCCGCACGCCGACAAGGCTCGGTCCTAAGGTGCTTCGCCCTTAAAATCTGCGTACCCATGAATGTTTGATTCTTTCAATATCCTTGTATATTGGTTCCGTATTTTTCGCAGGCATCATGAAACAACCGCCGGGTCAAAAGCCACCAGCTAGCCAGCCCACTACAGCTGCCCAGCACGCACCGTCTGTCCAGCATCCAGCACCGGGCAAGCAGCCACCACCGGGCGTACAGTCACCACCGAGCAAGCAGTCACCACCGAGCAAGCAGTCACCACCGAGCAAGCAGTCACCACCGAGCAAGCAGTCACCACCGGGCAAACAGTCACCGCCGGGCCAGCAGCCACCAACGGGCCAGCATCCACCAACGGGCCAGCATCCATTACCGGGCCAGCATCCATTACCGGGCCAGCATCCATTACCGGGCCAGCATCTGTTACCGGGCCAACAGCCACTTCCTGGCCAGCAGCTGGCCCCGGGCCAGCAGGCGATGCCAATGGGTGGGCCACAAGATCCGAACATGATGCCCATGGATGGCATGGCTCCCGAAGAATCACAAAACTGGATGTGAGAGAGCCCTCGCATTTGGGCTAATTTCTTTGACAAATGATACGTGGCTTAGAAACGAATCTCAACACAAATTCTCTTCAATGCAACATAGTCAAACTAAACACAGCATTTACTTTTAACGGCGTTTGTCCATAATCGACTCTTCGCCGGCGCCGGCGGTGTAACTGGTCACGTGGCCTTTGCGATGTATACTTTATCTGCGTTCGTGCTGCGTTTGTATTGTGCCTGCATATATACAGATGCTAAAGTTATAAAAATTTGGTGTTGGAGCGTTTCAACTCTCCTGTAACGTCAGTGGAACACACTAATGAATATATTCGTAGTGTTAAGCGCGGAACAGAAACGAAATCCTAGGACGGCACAAGGAGTAACACATATACAAGTGCTGTTACTACCTTTTCCGTTCCCGTCGTTACACTTCCGGGTTGAACACTAAGAATATGTCACACCAACATGGCCAAAGATCTACCCTTGAACAGTAACGAAAATAATTGGCCGTAGATTTGACGTCACCGTCCATCGATGTAATGCCGTTATGCTCTCTCTCTCCGGTGTTACTCCTTCAGAGACTACGCGTTGGACCTGAACCCGTACCGCAAGACCCTCGAGGTGTTTCTCATGCTGTCCATGCTGACTACGTTTCTTGGTGTGGCAGGTTATTGCGTCCTTTCCTACATCATCGTCGAGTACTTCTGTGAGTACAGCCCGCCTGTAGCACTGGCATTTTGAGCAAGCCTGTCGCATGAGCATGCCACTGTCTCGCACTTTCTTCTACTTGAGGTTCTTTGGTGCTCTTTCTAACGCACACGTTTTCTCCCCTGTAGTCCATTTCTACTATTTGACTTTCATTGTTGAGCACAATTTGGGTTCTGCTCAGATCATGCTGGATTAAAAAAAAACGCCAGGCCTGCGCGGAACTCGCAGCACAGCCACAGCGAAAGCTGGGAGAGCGGCCTTTCTGGGGCCTTTTTAAAACATTCTTGGGGCAACTACAACAACCGCACTTGCATGGTACCCACTACGCCATAAATCACCATAATTTTTGTGTAGTGGGGAAGCGTCTACTATGCCATTATTCTTCATTCTTCAGAAAAGCGCGGTACCCGCTACACTCTTGTAACGCATTATGCGCACTTTGTTGATGCTGTGGCTGACGACGATGAAGAATTTTGCCTCAGGCTTTTGTAATGGGTTGGAGCATTGAACGACCCACTCGTTACGCAATTCGATTTGTGTGACGCCTGGTTCTTACTTTACTGTTCTAAAACGCTTAACAACACACGTTAACGCGATTCCTTACCCGACATGAAGCCTGCCTAGGGTCAGTTTGCACCGCAGTTTCAAGCAGTGGCGTAGCTCAGTGGTAGAGTGCTGGGCTGCCACGCAGAAGACCCGGGTTCGAATCCCATTCGGTCATAGGTGTTTTTTATTTATTTAGTTTTTTTCTTATTTCATGCGATATTGGTTACGGACACCGGCGGCGGCGGCGGCGGCGGACAACTACGGCGCAGAAACGACCCTTGTTGTGATCTCATAACAGCTTTCGCTGTAATATAAACGCACACTCGGATATATCTCAAATAGATGCCTCTGAACTCATCACCAATTCGTTTCAGAAGCTTAAAGGAAATCTGAGTAACGGACGTACAGTGCCGTCCAGTCTTAGGGAGAAGACTGATCAGCGTGGGTGCGCTCCGCGGAGCGCCGATTGCACCGTGCGCGGCCCCGCATCGAAGCTAAGCGGCGCATGCACACAGACACACTCATCACTAATTCGTTCCAGAAGCTAAGCGCTGGAGCGTGCTATGCGTAGTTTTCGCCATGGCCACGGCACCGCTCTTGCTTGGCTTTAGTACAGATCGAGCGGCACGCATGTGTGTGCCTGCGCCGGTTTGATTCGATGCGCGGCCACGCCGGGTGCAGTGGCGCGATAGATAGATAGATAGATAGATAGATAGATAGATAGATAGATAGATAGATAGATAGATAGATAGATAGATAGATAGATAGATAGATAGATAGATAGATAGATAGATAGATAGATAGATACCCTGGTTCAAACCCCAGAACCGGCAGAAATTTCTTCCTTTCTAATAGATTAGTTTCTGTCGCCGTCTATAGAGGGCGCCAGTGGGTTACACTTTAATGCTTCAAAAATTTTTCGAGACGATCTCGTCTCCCTAGAGGGTGCTAGGTGATTCCTCATTGGCATGGACGGACGCCAAGAACTCAAGTAGGTGTGCCGCTTGCAGCTCTACTGTAAATGCCTATCATTATTACATGACGGCGGAATAAACAATGTGCAAACATGCAGCCATGTGCTGCGATTCTGTGAGGCACAACGGCATGTTAAAGTATGACGATGATATCAACGTGATCATAAGCATCCAATCGACGTATGCAGTCGCATCCGGTGGCATACTTCATAAGCCGGGAGTGGATATGGAGCTGTGTATCGACGATGCCTGCGGCGAGTATGGTGAGTGCGTTCATTCTTATCGGTATCACCATAGGCGTGCGCACGAGGGGGGCAGGGGGGCGGCCGCCCCCCCTAGTCACCTAAGAGGTGGGCGCAAAATCTGCATACATTGACCTGAGAAGGGGGGCTACCCTCTAGTCACCTAAGAGGGGGGCGCAAAATCTGCCCCATACATTGACCTAATAGGGAGGGGGGGGGCGCTGCGACGAACCTTCGCCCCCCCCCCCCCCCTCAACGGGAACCCTGCGCACGTCTATGGGTATCGCCATATCGCAGCGTTGAGGCGGGCTTTCAATTAAAGCATCATAAATGGCGGCTTTTCCTCACCTCAACCTTACCTCCTCACCGAAAAGGACTACCGTTTGACGCCGTAATTATCTAAGGCCATCTGTGAATGCTCACAGCGGCCGTTAATGCGAATGTGATCCAACTAAGAACTTCGCAAAACAATTTTTTTGTAGCGCTTAGATATCACTATCGGTGCTTCCTCTTCCTGGCTACCTGTACCTATCGTGAAATAACTTACAGCGCAACATAGTTAGAAAATGGACAGTAGAAGAGGACCAGACGATAGAGGCGCTGGAAATAAGTTCTTTCTCTTATGCTGCTGGTTTTCTAGCTTTGTTGGGCTGAAAGTTATTCCCCATAAAAAAACATCCGACAACTAGCCCAACTCGCGGTTCTGCTTGACCATTACAATTTACTGAGAAGAAAAAATTACACCATCTCCCGCTAAAGGGAACCATGTGTAGATGTGAAGCAGCGGGCGCTAACGCTTACACTGGAGGCGGCGTTGACGCTGGCGCTCATTGCAGCGTTGCGCAGGAGAGAAAACTGGGGAGGCGCAAAGCACGCAGTGAGGTAGCGGTGTTTCCTACTGGAACATGCCAATCGCTGCTAATGGGCAATGAGAGACAAAAGACTCCGACTGGACACAGAGACCCGCAGTCCGCTTTTAGTTAACGCGCACGCTGCGAATTTTTATTGTTCAACAACGCACAGGAGAAATCTCCCACCGGCACCACCTTGCAGGCCAAGATCCATTGCCATATATACGGGGTGGCCAGGGAACGGTTGTGCTGCGCGAGCAGTCGGTTTTTTCAAGGGTGCAGTGAGGGTGTGGTTGCCGCGGGGAGGGATGCCTAGAGGAGAGAGGGGGGAGAGGAGGTTTTTATTTTTATTTTTTTGAAAGGGTTTGCGCATGCGCAGTAAGGGAGGCCACGCGGCACACCACCACCACCACCACCGGATTAAGCTTCGCCATAAGATGCTTCACATCTAAAAAGAACAAGGTGGTTTTCGCATTCGTCTCAGGCGAATGCATAAGGCACCATGTGACTTTTCTTTCTGTGTTGTACACTCCGCTCTCGATACAAAGCTGCGACTTGACAGCAGTGGTCTTCTCCGCGCAGAGCATCGCACCATGGGCTTTGTGAAGTGGAAGAGCAACCCGTGTGACAGCTACTTCGAGTACGCCTGTTGGGGCTTCCGAAAGGAGGCGGTCGATCTGAACTACGCCGACTACAGGCCGTACGACGAAGTGATGGAGATCGAGTACAGCATCATCATCGAACTGCTCTTTCAGGGTACGCGCGTCTCGATCACAGTGACAGTGAGGTGGCGAGATGAGCCGTAGTTAGTTAATTTTTGCGTCGGACAGACCTTCAAGACGGCCTCGACATAAAAAAATTACACCATCTCCTGCCAAAGGGAACAATGTGTGGATGCGAAGCAGCGGGGAGCCCGAAGTTCGGGATCGCCACGTCGCCGCTCCCGTTTCGCGGCAGCGGCCCGAGCGCTCATCGCGACGCTACACAGGAGAGAGAATGAGGCGCGCGCCCGCTCCGTCATTTTCATACCGCGGAACTACCGTGGCGCCCCCAGTGGAGTATGCAGCGGTCGCACCACTTGTCGTGCGCGCCGCTCCGTAGAGTAGAGAATTCCTAGAGGAGAGAAAGGGGGGCGCGTAGGGGAGGAGAGAGAGGCGGAGGGGACGCGCATGCGCTGTGGGGGGTGTGGGACGCGGGAAGGAGGGACGGACAAAGCCCCCGCCATAAGCTGCTTCGCATCTAAAAAATAATCCAGTCAAGGTCCACTCCTTGAAAGCCGTCGAAACAGCGAAACTGACGCCCCCCTTCGTCATGCTATTGCGTTTCTATTGCCTACGCCGTAACAGGAAGGCGCAGCGCGACTGAGACAATGTACGGAAGAATACGCAACACACACGAGCGCTGCTTGTTTTTCGTCCATTGTCTCTGTCGCGCTGCGCATTCCTATCGCTATGAACCAACTCGCCCAGATCAAAGTCTTCCCTACACCGTGTCGTGACTTCTTCCTCGGCAGTGCGAATAGTCTTAGTACGAGCTAGGTTCTGACGTGCTTTGCACCTAGCCTCAAACCATGGCCTCCGAGATTAGCTGGCCGCCGGCTAATCTCGGAGTCCATGCTCAGCCTCACTCCTCTGGGCGCGCCTCTCATTGTTCCACCCTTTCCGCCGAGCCTTTCACCCGCTCCTCTTGGCGCGCCTCGCATCAAGACCCCCCCTTTCCACCAATCTTCGCTCTCGCCCCTCTCGGCAAGGCCTCTATCGGCAGGACGCGGCCCTCGCCCTTCCCACCGAGCCTCACTCTCGCCAAATTACAGGGCCACTTGACAAGGCTCACAGCAGTGCCAGCGAAGAACAGCTTAGCTCTTAAGCGCTGTCCCGCTTTGGCTTTCTATAACCTTTTGGTACGTGATTCGGTGCGCCTCTCAACGTCGAACGATCGTCGACACACCGGGAATCTGTAC
>JALIZH010018035.1:0-12500 GCA_030522465.1 Rhipicephalus appendiculatus | reverse complement strand
TCAGTGCGCCCCTCTTACATACACATGCCGGATGACCCGCCTCGTGGTGGCCGTTGTGCAACATCATTTTGCAATTGTTTTCGCATTTTCATATTTAAAAACGGAAATAATTTTGTATCTGAGGAAGTATAAAGATTACGTGTATAATTTTTAGCGCACAATAGTGTGACCTACCTGGACAATATGAATATACGTACGGCTTGTCGCGTCGAACCAATCAAAACGCACGGCCAATGTCGTCACTCCCTCGTGGTGGAGCGTCACTTCCGATCACAAAAATAGCCGCTGTGTGTCGCTCTAGCCCGAAAACAGTGTGGTTTCTCCTGAAATAAAATTATAACAGCTTTGTTTTTGGCGCTGCCAATCGCGCAACGATATCGTTACATTCCACAGCTCGAGAAGACGCGATCAAAATTGCACGCTTAAATTGTGTCGCAGGGACCCTTTAAGATTGCAGAGCGCTAATTTTAGCCGGTCTGTAAATAATGACAATGGTAGTGTAATGGCAGTGTCCTTGTGGTCGGCGCTCTTTCGGTCCAGTTTTTACTCTAGGGTCTGCACTGAGCTCTGTGCTTTCGGTTTGTGTCAAGGTTTGCACGCCGACCTCGTGGGAGAACTGTACTCGGCCAAGTCCAGGGGCATCGGCTTCGTGCTCAGCAAGTTCGAGCAGCTGCACCCCATATGGTGTTTCTACACACCAGTGGTGGCGGACGACAAGTGCTACGTGAGTGTTTCTGCTCTATAGCCTTACCCAAGTCATCATCATCACCATCATCATCAGTCCGACTACACCCGCTGCAGGGACAAAGGCCTCTCCCAAATTACGCCAAACAACCCAGTCCTGAGGTTTCTGCTGCCACATTATACCCGCAAACTTCTTAATCTCATAAGCTCACCTAACTTTCTGTCTTCCCCCTCGCGCGTTTGCCTTCTCTTGGAATCCAGTCAGTTACCCTTAATGACGAGCGGTTATCCTGCCTACGCGCTACGTGCCCTAGCTGATGTCCATTTCTTCTTCCTGATTTCAACTGTGATTGATATCCTTAACACTCGTTTGCTCCCCACCCACTGTGCTCTTTTCCTGTCTCTTAATTCCCAAGTCAAGCCTGTATCAAAAGGTATTATTCATGGAGTTTCATGCAGGGACCCTCACTGTGGTACAGTCATTACGGTGCTGGCTGCTGACTCCAAGGTCGCGGGTTCGATCCCGTCGGTTACAACCTGAGAATAAATGCGACCTACACTTCCTGCCATCGCTGTCCGAACCACAGAATTTTGCCTAAACGCCCCAACCACATCTGTTAATGTCCATGACCTTCAAGCACTTTCCAGGTGTTTGGCATATCCATACATATACACCCTCATGTCACTGGTTTTAAGTCGAAAACTTAGAAAGTCCTGGGGAATTTCATCAGATATTCTAGCATCGCTGCTTAGACAACTGTCATGTTTTCGGACGGAACGACGGACCTTTAGCTTACAATATACGTGGTTTTTACATGAGCGCAGAAAAAATGCTCACGGTTTGAATGGGAGCCAGTTTGGCCCAACTGTCTTACACAGGTCAATAACAAGCGCTCCACACCGCGTGCCAAGCACTGACACTGGTGAAACAGCGGTAGTTAGGCGACTCCGGGCAAAAACCTTCCACTTTACCAAGAGCTCAAGGTCACGTGACCCTGAGTTTTGGGGTGCTAATTGACTCTCCCGCTGCGGAGTGGCAAGCAGTTTGAAGTTTGAAGTTTATTCACTATTCAGTACATATGCAGAATATAAACATTTTAGTACAGAAAAAGGTGCCATAGTGTAAACACTGTAGGGGGACCTTATTGTAATGGTAAAAAAAAGATAACACTACTTAACAGCAAAAAGTACTTCTAAGAAGTTTACTATAACTCTTTTGCAACACTCGTGCTGACGTTACCGATGCCGACGCCGACAATCAACTTTCGCGTTCGATAGGGCATCTAAATATTTCGCCTTAGTAAGTGTGAATTCCGGTTTGAAAGGCAGTAGTGTTGGCGTTCTGTGACGTCACAATAACGCACGTCATCACACGCGTCACTTGTGTTGGCACCGACGCTGACGGTCACTTGTGCTTGATTGGACATCTAAGGTCCTTGCTTGCATTAATTACCGAAGCGCTAAAGGATGTGCTCTCTCTGGGCTGAGTGCATTGCGTTCCACGCGAAAGTGGCGGGTGTGGCCTGTGGCCTCTTTTTTTTTTTTTCTTTAACAGATGTTTCCACCGGACATGTTCGTGCCCGAGGTATTGTACAAGAGCAGTGACTTCAAGGACGAGTTCGCGGTCGCCTACCTGGACCACCTCAAGCAGAACGGCGTCGACGACACTCCCGAAGTCAGGAAGGACATTGACTTTTTTTTCGGCGTGGAACAGACCATCGCTGCGGTAAGGGTCCACTTTCGTTTCGTAAATTGTATAGCTGTAGTAAAACAAAGGAAACAGATGGAAATCGTTTACGCGGCCAATTATCCGGAAGCAGCGGTCTTAAAGAATAGGCTGATGAAGATCACAGATAGAAACTGGTGAAGCTAATCGACATCAGTACGCTTTCTAGAGAACTTCATCATCCCTTCCTTGTATCTGTTGAAGAAATCCTATCAATGTATAATATCCACCTAAGCGGTCAGCATTTCCTCTTCAGCAATTCTTCGCACTTTCTGAAGACGTTGTTTACTTTTTCTAACGCAGATGGCGGATGATCCCAAGCGGCGCATCTACTCACCCTTAGAGCGACCCGTCTTAGTGGGCGACTTCACCAGGGTGAGAATCCCACAATGGGCATCGCATGCAGTATTTCTTTTTATTTAAGTTTAGGCTTACAGTACGACTGATGTAGCTGCTAAAAGGAGACGAACAGATTGCACTCTTTGGGGAGTATCTCCCCTACATTTGTGGTTGGGTGGCGAGTGTACGAAAAATACACACACGCTAAGGTAGGCAGCAGTAGCTGCCTCGAAGAAAAGACAAGACCCCTTATCGAAACGTTGGCTCCAGCAACACCCCATGTTTCATCATCATCATGGTCATCATCATCATTATCATCATCCTGAATACGCACACTGCAGGGCAAAGGCCTTTCCCATGTTCCGCCAATCAACCCGGTCCTGTGCTTGCTGCTGCCACGTTGTACCCGCAAAATTCTTAATCTCATCTGCCCTCCTAATTTTCTGTCCCCCCCCTCGCGCGTTTGACTTCTCTTGGAATACAGTCCGTTGCCCTTAATGACCCATAATGACATTTAATGACCCGTGTCTCAGGATTATTCATGTCTTCAAGTCTCTGTCTTTGCGAGAGCCCCAGACTAATTGTGTCTGTAGTTCGTAATAGCTACTGCATATTGAATGCAGTACGGCTCGGGCTAGGTGGACCCTTTTCGCGGAAAAAAATGAAAGAAAAGAAAGTGAAAACCTGGCAACTGTAAGGTCACTTTTCTTTTGTCCGCAGTTTGTATCGGCTGACGTCAGCGGTTGCAAAGGGAAGCCGTACGTCTGGAGCGACAAGAAATACTACGAAGGCCTCAAGACTTTAGTCGATGGACTCAAGTGAGTAACGATAATCAACGTTGCTTTCCAAGGCGCCTACACCGAAAGTGGAAGGAGCGTAACATGAGGAATCAGCAAAAACTCACCATGTCTCTTATGCATTCATCTAAGACGCAGTGGCGTAGCCAGAGGGTGGCACACCCCCCTACCCCCCCCCCCCCCCTGAAATTATTTTTCGCCATGGCATACAGAGCGAAAGATGACCATTTCAAGAAGGTGCCCCCCCCCCCCCCCAAAAAAAAAAAAAAAAAACATTCTGGCTACGCTCCTGCTAAGACGACTCGAAGGCGAAAGCCATGTTTTGTTTTTCATGTATTGATCCTCCCCTTCCTTCCTTTAGGAAGGCTTTCTGCACATCACCTGGCTTTGCAAAAGACTTCTGCGGAATCCCGCAAGGTGGCGGAACGGTTAAGAAATGGAAAATAGACAACCACCCGTTTGTAGCACGAAGCCACAAGGAAATCCGTACGGATTTCTCAGAAATAAAAGCTTCTTAGTTGCCGAAGAATTCGTCCTGGTCCCGGGTTCGAAACCGGGACCAACGCCTTTCCGGGGCGGTCGCTCTACCAAATGAGCCAACCAGGAAGCTTGCAATTGGCAGCGCGAGGGTGAGTTCATCGACAACTCGAAGCACATGGACACAATTAAGTAATGCAAAATCGTGTCCACGTGCTTCGAGCGAGTTGTCGATGAATTCGCCCTCGCGCTGCCAGTTGCTATCTTTCTGGTTAGCTCATTTGGTAGAGCGACCAACCCGGAAAGGCGTTCGTCCCGGGTTCGAACCCCGGACCAGGACGAATTCTTCGGCAACTAAGAAGTTTTTCTTTCTGAGAAATTCGTACGGATTTCCTCGTGGCTTCGTGCTACAAACGGTTGGTCGTCTATTTTCCCCTTTCATTGCCTGGCTTTGCACTGACTTCGCGATCGGCCCACCTGTGACCGTTTTAATGACGTCATATTGTGTGATTTCATAGTGACGTCACAAATTTCGGCAACCTGTGACGTCATGCTGACACCTTATGGTGACGTCATCAAGCGATGATGATTTTTTGCATCACTCACGTTGACACCGCCGATGCCGACGGTCAGTTATCGCATTTCATGGGGCATCTAAGGCTTTCGCCTTAATAATTGTCAACTCCGATTTAAAAGGCAGAAGTGTTGTCATCGCGAAACCGACGAGCGAAAAGCTGAATGAAAGAGAGTAGCGAGCGAACGTTTCATTTGTATATAGATTCAAAAGTTCTGAAGGCGACAGGGGCGTAGCCAGAATATTTTTTCGGGGGGGAGGGGTTGTTCAATCATAGTTTTATATGTTCGTGTGAGTGTTTGTATGTGAGCGTGCATATATACGCAGGCAAAATTGAAAAATTTCGGGGGCGTTGGAAACCCCCCCCCCCCCCCTTGGCTACGCACTTCGATGCCTGGTAGCAGCTCTTGCACATCGGCTTTCGCGTGAACTGGTGCATTCCTTCGGTTAACACTGTGTTTGGTCGCGTTGCCGAAGCGTATCTCAGGCAGTGGCGTAGCCAGGGGGTGGCACACTGAGCCCATGCCCCCCCCCCCCCCCCCCCCGAAATTTGTTTTCGCCATAGAATATAGGGCACAAAATGACATTCGACCACATCTGCGTGCCCGGCCGCCACTTCAAATGAATGTGGTGCCCCCCCCCCCCCCCGGAAAAAATTTCTGCCTACGCCCACGATCTTAGAGGTCACGTAGAAGGAAGCGCGTGGTTGCGATCTGCCCCGCCAGGTGCTGCAACCATCCCAGCTGCTCACTATCTTTCAATGGCGTTAAATCAATTACTTTCGTCAATGATCCTGAAAGTTCGTTTGCCCTTAAGTAAAAATATGCTCCTGTATTGTATGTATCCGATATAGCTCTTAACTTAAGCCGGAACCATATATTCGTGGAATTCTCATCTTACAAGAGCTTTTCTGAGTATTCGGTCAACCGGAAATAAGTGCTAGACCGGAAGTGGTCGAAAGAGAAACGATTGTGTCGCTCGTTCTTCGCGCCACTAAAATAAATGTAGATTTCATTTGATTTGTACTGGCCGCAATGGGCAGTGGGGATGGGGCTTACAAGATGGACAACTGGTCTATCACTTTTGTCTATAAAATATTAGTTTCTTGGCCAACCCCCAGAGTGGGTGTGAGCCATATGTACAGGCAATCATCATCATCATCATCATAAAAGCCTTTGTTCCGCTGTTGTCTCCTGTGTTCTCGCTGCTCCGCTTTGCCATTTGAGGGCTTGCTTACCTAGAACGCCTCTTGACAGATGCAAACTTTAGGCGCCCCGTTTAACAAGCAGCGCAACGGACTCGAACGCAGGGACAACGAGCTGACGCTGTACATGATCTTGTGGTCCATCCAAGTGTTCTCGATCGCCGGCAAGGAGAACACGCCATTGGCTAGCCTTCACTACCGCTACGTGAGTCTGCTGAACAAACCTCCCAGCGCCGAGCGTCGCTGCATAGACTACATGGAGCCCATGCTGCGCCAATTCTACCTAGACCATCTGCGAATGTCGCACGTCTACCTGCGTGGCGACCTGCCGCGGCTCTCTCAGACGAAGGTGCGTCGCCACGAAGCCGGGGTGACTCGCCAAACGGGACGCTGGAGTCCCGCGAATCCACTTTTTTTTTTTTTTCATAGTGCCACGGTGCATGCGCTCTTAGTGAGGAAACGATTCTACGACCGCATAATCTCTTGCCTTTTTTTTCTTTTCGTAATGTCGCCCCCGTTACGCGGCAACAGGATCTCTCGCGGGCTGATCTCTGAGGACAGGTGTCATGTCGCGTATCTCTGAGGCAGCCAAAGCACTGAAATCCGCGCTGCCATCAGATTGCAATCTCAGTGGACAAGCATTGAAATGTCGTCACTTCCAATACGTGTACGGCTAACCGATGGAGAGCTACTTCGTGAATCTCAATAATTAACTACTAAGTGGCGCAATTTTAACATCTTAGGGTGTATGTCATTCCTGACAGTTCTCGAGCTTCTTCAAGGTTGATATACCTTAGATACCACCTTAACTTTTTCACGTCGGCAACTAAAACAGTTTGATAACGTCTTGCGGGAAACACCTGACGTAGGTGGAACATGTGACCAAGGCTTAACGGGAATTTAATATTGTATGTCTTGCCCACTTGTACATACTTGCAGTCATGTCTTTTTTATGAAGTTGAGAGAACATGGTCGCGATTGTTGTTCATTTGAAGCGTTGCATGTGAAGACAACAAGGCGGGGGGGGGGGGGGGTGCAGAGCAGGTATTGCAGACGCCGTTTTAACTGGATAGCGTTAAAGAGGCCCCGTCGCCGAAATTCCGGTGTCAGCGGTGTCACCCATGGATTTCGCGCAACGGCAGACTGCCTCCAACTTTCATCTTTGTAGGCTGCTCTCAAACGTTTTCACTCGTAGATAGAACATACGACGCGCGAGTGATGTTATCGCCCTTGGTCTTTCCAGAGAACCTCACGGCGACACCAACGCCGACGGGAAGAATGCGCCTGGAGTGTTTACATAATTGCTATCGCAATAAAATCTGCTTTTTGCTAACGAAAATTGCATCCAGAAAAAAGAGCGCATTCTCATTCCAATCTCAATTACGTACGTGTCGCTTTTTTAGCGTCTGTATTAAGTTAATCGAATATCACGGATTGCGCCCGCGAGGGCTGTGTAGTAAACCGTGCGTTGACATCTGTGCGCAGGCCATACAGTCTATGAAAAGACTGATTGAATCGGTGAAGATATTCCTGGGGCACTCGGCACTGGACGACGCGGACGCTGCCCAAGCGAGCGCCTTGGTAAGACACCGACGCTGTTGTAACGCTGAAAACGATGCTCAGGAAGTTTGAGTTACTGCGCTTGCAATGAACCAAGTGCGCAGGTTGTAACGCTTAAAGTGACGACAAAGCGGTGGTCGCGAAAGATATGAGTCAGGGTGACGTATGCACTTTGTCGGCTTCCGTTACGTCACATCCAATTTTTCTATCGTTCTTTGGGGTGCAAGGCTCAACTGTCAAGACAATGACTGCGCTTCAGAAGTTTAAAGCCTCTTCTGTGATATATGCGTTAACACAACGGCAACAGCCTAACTTCTGTGCTACTCCGCGCTGTTTACATGCTCTAAGTACCACCGTGTGCCTTCTTGCCCGACAGCAAGCTCTGTTAAGATGTAAACGTGTGTGGGAGGCTCGAGCTGCTTTTTCTGCAGTGAAAGTCGTGCGGTCAACATGCACTATTTATATATTTCAGAGCTCTTTGTTTTTACCCGTTATAAGCAGGATCGAGGTATTACCAGTCGGTATGACCGGGAGGTATCACCAGGGAGGTTAGCACCACTTTGGAAATAAGTACAAAGTTTGTGTGACTGTTATTATTGTTATTATTATTATTATTAATATTACTGTATTGCAGCTGGACACAGTCAAGTTTGAGCTCTTCTATCCCGGTACGCTGAACGACCCTGGCTTTAGTCCTGCCCACTTGGCGTTAGCACTGGCAGCCCCGGTAAGAACATGGTTTCAAAAAAACATCGCACCTTGCATGGGGTATTCAACTTTTCACGGTCACCCACAACCAGTAGCACTGCACTCTTTGCATTGGAACATGCGTTTCCGAATCGTGCGACACTTTAGGTGGCTACAAGCTACGAATAAATGTAAGGCTCAGCCCACAGCCGTCGCTGACTGACCATGTGATAAATTGCATAAATGCCCTATCCAATCGTGCTTGCTTATTTCAGTGACGTCGAACGCCGGTAGCTCGTGGGCTTCTCGCACGAGCTACTGTTTGTAAATCGCGCCACAGTATAAGTCGGCTACAACCTAAGAATAGATGCATGCATAGCCAACAGCCGTAACTGTCCAATCAGAGAGAACTAGCTAGATGCTCCGTCCAATCGCCCTTGTTCATTTCGTGACGTCAGGCATGTTTCGCGAAATTCCATGCGATTTTTCCACACAGGCGTATGTGTTTGTGTCGCTCGTTATCGGTCGAAAAAGATGAAATTCCTGCCAAATTCAGCAATGATTCCGACATCAGTGCTCAACCAAACGTAATATTTTACGCGGGGATGACTAACTTTTAATTCCTAGTAGGGGTACTATTTATATCAGCAGCGAAAAAATCAATTTTCGTTAGAACGAAAGCCACATAGCACTACTTTCTTGAACCGTTGAATGGCAGGCGCATCGCAGTTATGGAAAGTGGCGCCTGTATTTATCTTTAGCTTGTAATTGTCTATAGTTTTGATATGCGGCATCCTTTATCAAAATGTCCACCGTAATCTTCAGGATCGTTCGTGTAGCATGATAACAAAATTAGCGCAGCTCGCACTAAGGCGCGCAAGGCTCGATCACAGCAGAGCTGGCGGGCACCAGGCTGGTCCTGACTTTGCTAGGCTTTTACACTCTCACCTCTCTTTCCCACTCCTTGCTATACAGAACTCTACCCCACATGCTTGCTCTTTTATTTGTTCCTGCCTACTTCTGTCTCTTTCTTTCTCTCTCTGTCTGCTTCTTTCTCTTTCTCGCTCATCCTATCTTTCTGTTTGTTCTATTTCTTTCCATCTCTCCCTTTCTTTGATTCTGTCTCTTTCTGTATTTCCTCCATTTATTTCTTCCTCTCTCTTCCTTTCTATGCTATGCTTTACTCTCTCCCCTCCTTTCGCTCCTCGTTATCCTCACATCTCGTCCTCACCCTCAATTACCATTGCCGCTTTCTTGCTAGGCAGTAAAAGCTCATTAATTTGGATTTCACGGGACCGAATAAATGCCCGAATTATCGGAATGCCGAATTACCGAAAGTATAAAAAAAAGAATGATAAACAAATGTCTATTATATTGCCGCGAAGCATCTTACTGTCTGTTTTGTGCATGCCGATAACCGCCGGCACGCAGCCTTATCATCTCTGTTCGTGATACGAAACGTGTCGCGACTTATCTGGAATGATCGTGGCCCCGCGCACTGGCTTCGAGATAGTTCCAGATCGTTGCCGAATGTATAGCTGTTTCGGGGGGCGTATCTCTGATGTTCTATGTCGCCTTTAAAATTGAGCGCAGGCGGCTACAGCGGGCATTCCTGTTCTTTGACGCCATCCGTGTTCGTTGCTGCTGCCGTGGCAACAGAGTTGCACAGTTTCTTTTATTGGGCGCAAGTCCGCCTAATAAACGCATTCTCTTCCGTTTTTCGAGCCTCCCACTCTCCGCTCTTCGGACTGCCGTCACAGCTACGTGACAATATCAATGAATCTTCGTTTTCTTGATGAATACGTAAATTACGTACTTATTTTGCGTAAGAACAGTGTAAAAGCCGCAATTTTCGTCATTCGCGAAATTTTTCGCAATGTTACCGTGGCTCCGGACGCCCGTGTCTTGGGCCGAAACGTGTCTGAACCCATGCCTTGTTATGTACCCTCACCACCAACCCAATAACACGTACGCGACGCTAATTTTCTCGCCGGAAAAATGGCCGGCAACAGATCGTTCATCGACCACAATGTAGCGAGTGGGTTTTATGGCAGCATGCGGACCGCGACTGAAGCTCTTCATCTTCAACAGTCTACCTTGTGTGAGTTTTGTGACATTGCGCGCGCATTGCGCGAAGTCAAAGCGAAGTGACTGAGTGCCTGATCTGACGTGGACGAAACCATGGTCAGTACAGACATGATCACAGTGTCCACGCAGTTCCAAATGCACGCGCGTGTCCTACACCCAGACACCAGAGTCGACACAAAAGTATTTAGCACCGCATCTATTGCTGAATAAGCCTGGCTCTCGCTAATGCACAATCATGGATGGCAGCTACGCAGTTCTGAAGGCACGCGGCGAAACCGAAACTATGCTGCTTGTCGCAGCTTTGACCCCAGTCGGTATGGAAGCGATGATCATGCAGTTAGGGTGCACTACCTAAAGTCGAAGACGATACAAGTTTTACGCAACTGCGGAAGCCTTGGCCGCCAATAGCGCGACTGTGGTAAGAGTGCGGATGGCGACTATGCTTTTCTGAAGGCCCGCGGCCGTCTCGATTGTTCGCGAACGCCATGTTCGCTACTTTTTACCGCACATTTGCGGCACCTAGTTCTTGGCGGGCTTTGATGTTCGTCCGTATTAACCAGGTTGTGGTCAAATGTGACGGAATAAACGAGAGTTTGATGCCATTAAACAATACACATGTTTGTCGGGACGACAGTACACGGCTGAATTATCCGATTTTTTTAATTAACGGGGGGTCGAATTAACGAGCTTTTACTGTACTGTAATACACAAGGCTATGATCTACATAGCATGCCCGGTTAGCTGAATGGTTATGACGCTCGCCTTCGGATCGTGGGTACGCGGATGCAAATCTCACCTTGCCAAGAATTTTTTTTTCGCCAAGAATTTCTCTCTGTGTATTAGTCCTCACGCCCAGCACAGTAATTGCATCCCACGCCGGACAAATCGGTGCATGTTATCCGGAAGCGATGCAGAAGAGGACGAAGATGAAGAAGACAAAGAAAGCGCGTCCCTGTTCACGATGATGGTAATTTTCTATCTACGGCCCACTGCAAACCTCGATCATTACAGCTCTGCTGTAAAACAAAAGAAAATGTCACGAGGCACTGTGTTTAGAACAAATGTTAACAATTTGGAGCGCACACTCTACTACGGGAGAGCAACGCTGTCCCGATTTCACATAGACATCTGAAATTGTGAAAGCTTTAGAGCACTGTACTATGAGGAGCCGTATGCTGCCCCAGAAAGCGGACACAGAAAAAAACCACATTTTAATGATTATATACGGAATGACCCTTGACACGTAACCGTTACCGAGAGACGAATACGAAACACCCTATCAAACGCTCTGGTTACTTACTCTCTCATATGAACAATTTTGCAGTAAAATAGCGCATGGCACCAGATTATACCCAGTGTCAGAAATGTATGTCGCCGACAGCACAATTTCTTTAACAAAGAATGTGCCTCCTTTCTGGAGTTCCTGCTTTGGTGCAGCTTCCGGCCTCAATTAACTTCCCTCCCAGTTTCCATTTTTAATGTTAACCGCCGCCTGTCCGCCACTTAATTGTGGTAGAGTGACCTAGAATAGGTTGACTGACTTCCTCCATACATGAGTACGCCTTTCCATCAGAGAGAAAGAGAGAGAGAGAGCTCTTCCTTTCTGGACTGTTGCACGGTAGTACAAAGGTTGACGTCACTGCCTCGGCAGTGCATCTTGGAGGGGGCAGGGGAGGGGGGCTGTTACGCCTATCTACGACAGCCCAGACGTCAGCATGGCGGCGCCCAGGGAATCCTTTGAGGGCCTATTAATCCTTTTAACATCTTTACCTCAACAAACGAGAAAAGCGACCGGCAGCGGCGTAGGCGTCAACAAGAGTGATACAAAAAATCATCCTGCGACGACGTCGCCCTATGACGTCATCGTGTCGTCACAGGTGACCGTAATTTGTGCCGTATGACGTCACATATCGCGATGTCATCACATGACGCCGCCGCTTAATCAAAGGTGGACAGACCCCGAGGCACTTCAATACAACGTGATGTGAAAAAAGTTTCCAATGCATCCGACTACGGATACAGTGACACACCGTGCTGCGTGCACAATGATGACGACCCCATGATGATGTCCATCCTGCCAGTTTTTTTTTAAATCACCAGAGAAAATAATGATTAAACGACACACATCCTTCGTTGACTCGTTGACCGATATAAGATTCTATGTCCAGGACAATATGGTTTCCAAAGAAATAAATGAACAGAGCTTGCCCTTCTTGAACAAAAAGAATATATCCTTGAAAAATTTTGAAAATCACAACCTCGTGTCAGGCGCGTTTTTAGATTTCACGAAGGCTTTTGATAGCCTAAATCATGCCAACACAACTCTTGATTTGATTAAGTAACAGTCCATACAAAATCACCTGG
>JALIZH010018034.1:0-27695 GCA_030522465.1 Rhipicephalus appendiculatus | reverse complement strand
CAGTGTACGTTCACGGCCTCCGAAACGTGAGGGAAAGGGAAACCCGGAGCCGTGGTGGAAAAAGACGAGGAGATACTTCCACGACCAACCTAGTCACCCCCTGAGGAAGTGACCGAATCGGTCCCGAAACGTCGGGCTCTCTCAAAACTTGGCTGCAGCCATATTTCAACCTCTTAATCATTCAACCCAGCCATACAGATTTTTGTCGAAATGTTTACATTCAACTATGACATTATATACATAGCGAACGGACTTCTTGTATAGAGATTGGGCATTAATCACCGTAAACAACTTCCAATTTCTCTTTCATGCTGCCTGACGATACATTCGCCGTTACCCAGGCAACGTTCTGAGACTGAGCTTGTCTCAGTACATACAATTTCTGGAAATGAAACTGCTTTTACAGAAACGCAGATGACTATTACGTCAAGGCTGTATTTTCAACTTAAGAGAGCAGATCTTTGGGCAAGTTTATTTTTAAGCTCTATTTCAGTTCGGTCGTCGATCATGTCTATTAAATAGACTGATGCTGTTGTCACTTAAGCCCACGATCTTTGAATATCTATCAGTCTTTAATTTATAGTGTTAATAATATCAGTAATGGCTGCCAAAGGCTGCTACAAATATGTGGACGATTAATTTGAATAACGCAAGAGTCCATTGCGACACATTTTCCAAGCCCCAGAAAAAACTGAAATTACTCTCAAAATAGATTTTGCAAATATCGAAGCGGAAACAGACGACGTTCTCTCTGTTTTGTCTTATAAAAAAAGAACGCCAGACCTGCACGGAAAGCGCAGTACAGTCACAGCGAAAGCTGGAAGAGCGCCATTCCTAGAACCCGTTGCAAGCTATCTTGGGGCTACTAATACAAGTACACTTGCAAGGTACCCACTACTCCATGAATCATAATTTTTGTCAAGTTGGGAAGCACCCATTACGCCAACATTCGCGGAGAAGCGAGGTACACGCTAAACATCTGCAATGCATCGTGTGCACTTTACTGATACGGTGGCTGATGACGTTAAAAAGTTATGGCTGAGCCCTTTGTAATGGGTTGGAAGCTTTAAACGACTCAGTAGTCACGTAATGCGCATTGGTCTCTGTTTAACTCTCTTAGCACCCTATATTACATACGTTCACATGAGAGAGAGAACTTTATTGAGGTACTGAGGAAATGGATCATGGGAGCCTTATGGGCTTCCTTGGCAACTAATGCAAGTACACTCACCACCGTTCCTGTATAGGCTTTCCAGGCGCGCAAGTAGAACAAGCATATATGGGAACCATATGATTTCGTTGCAATGGGCGAGAGAACGAGAAGAAGATAGAGAGAAAGAATGGATGAAAGAAATAGAAAGAGATAGAAAGACAGTGGAAGGAAGAGGGAGAAATAAATATAGTGAGAGAGAGAGCATAATTTGGCTCTCCTAGGCTCAGCTTGGCGTTCCTAGACTTGCACTGCCCTTCTCTATGCTCATGGGGCTATATCTAGGCTTAACTTGATATCTCTAGGCTTGGCTTGGATGGTGTGCTAATTAAGGTCCCCCCAGCTCCACTGTTCCTTCAGGCTTGGCACCTGCAGTGCGAAGCCGCCCAGGCTTTTTTCGTCCAAGCATATCCTTTCAAGCTCTTACTAACTGTTGAGGGAATCCTTGATAAAAAATAATGCCTAAAAATAAAAATAACTCATTCTGGTTGAAGTTAATAGTTTGTGGGGAACCCCGATGAGCACCAGATAACCGCCCACGCCCATGTCCGCAGCGGCGGTGATAAGACCCAGGAGCGAGAGCCACTGCGCATGCGCCCGGATGCGGACATGCTTCATAACCGGGCACGGCCAGCGGCCAAGGGGGAGTGGTCAGGCGAACTTGCATCAGGCGTGCGTGTGTGCGCGGCGTGCGGTCCAGCTGGGGCCGCGGTTAACGGCAACGGTGCGAAGTGTTCGTGGAAGTTTGCTTTTATGTATTTGCATTTCATGCCCTAACGGTTTTCAAGCTTTATTAATAAATCGTTTTTTAGTTGCCCTGATGTCGACGAGCGGCCCGGTTCGTTGGAGTGGACGACGAATCCCACAAGTTATATTCGATAGATATGATATCGCGTCACAACTTTACTTCAGATAAGGGCCACTTAACTTTCGCGATAAATAATAACAACTCGTTCATTCAATTCATTCCAAGATTGTTAGCAGGTAGGGTCGCTGCGGCACCTGGCGGAGCAGAAAACAACCACGCGCTTACTTCTACGTGTCCTCTAGGATCCGCTTCGGCAATATGACGAAACACAACCTTAACCCAGTGAATACATCAGGACACACGGAATGCCGACGTGCAGGTGCCACTACCGGACACATAAGTAAGGAATCAGGATTGCTTTCAAGGTGGTAATGGCATTACCACCATAGGTGCCCTTAGAATTTCAGAAGTAAGAATGTCTCACCTCAATCAGTTCGTCCAAGCTGGCGCCATGTACGTTGACGAAGAGCCCAAAGACGAGAAAGAGCGCTACAACACGCATCGATTCTGTTGTAGGCGAGACAGCCGTCTTCAGCTCTGGAAAAAGTTGAGCGCTGAGTGAGTTGATACGGCTGTTATATGTATATACATACTTGTCATAAACAAAGACAGTTTAGTCTGTATTCATTTGCGTCAAGCAGTTTTACATATTTCTTTTCGTTTCGAAATTCGCGTGCGTATTTCAAGGAACAAAAGTTCAGCGCGTATTCACTTCGCGGACGTAATCCACCATGCGCAGTTGCTCCGGTGCCTTGACATTTCACTGAAAAAAGCCAGATCCACGTTCAAGAATGCCTCAGGTGTCAGGCTAGGAGGCTAGGAAAATGTATGCCGAACCAATATCTGGATGTTGCCATTGACAAAAGTCCTCCTTTTTTTTCGAGTTCTCTGTCTTCATTTGTGCAGTATCGTAAATACCGATTTAGTGAATTTTTTTTTCGAAGACATCTAGGTAAGACTGACAACGTGGTAAGGCACGAGTATTCCACATGTTTGTACTGTGTATGTGTTAGAGTGACCGTTTACACAGTTTTAGCAGACGTTTGATTAAAGAATGCGAAGTGCGAATGACCTCGAAAAAGTTCTGTGGGGGAGACCTTTCAGGCAGGTCATTTACCGGAAGACAGCGCTGTGGTGACATTTACGGGCTCTCGCTACATAAGCACCTGTTTTAAGTAGTCGATAAGCCCCCGGCTATTCCAGTATAAACAATTTCACCACAGACGGACTTGTATTGTAGAGTATGGAATGCTCTACAGTCAAGCTTCATTTCAACGAACTTCAAGGGACCCCAGAAAAAAGTTTTAAAGTGAAAGTTGGTGCCCGGGAGGATCACTCGCAGAAGTAGAAAACGCGCTGCAATCAGCCCTAGACGAAACGGAGTCCTACCTGGAGGACACAGGCCTCCAGCTGTCCCCAAACAAATCAGAACTGTTACTGTACAGGCCGGCCAAGGCAAGGCGTTAGAAGACTTCCACAACTGGACCAAATTCCCATTGCCCTTTTTGCAAGAAATGGACAGCGCATTCCACGAGTAGATTCTCTTAGAATCGTGGGATTACTTATTGACGCGAGAGGATGTAACACCAAAACCCTCACGCACATCACGGCAAAAACCGAAAGCATGCTCAGACTCGCCGCCAGAGTATCGGGACGCAGGAAGGGAACTAAGTGAATCCAACCTACTCCGGGTCCATCATGCCTTCCTAATGAGCCACATTAACTATGTAGCTTCGGCCCTGAACTGGACCAAAACAGAAAAAACTAAGTTGAACATTCTCATGCGTAAGAGCATTAAAAAGGTACTAGGGTTACCAGTCACCACTTGCTCTGATAGATTAAGCCAACTCGGTATGCACAAGGGCATTGATGAAGTGATCGAAGCGCAGGTCACCGCCCAGGTGGTCAGGCTCTCGTCAACCAGGGCAGGGAGACGCATCCTAGACGGGGCTGGCATGGCTCCCAGAATGCTTAATGAACGGAAAATTACCTTATCCAGGGGAGGTCCGGGAAACCTTTGTGGTAAGCCCATTCCCTCGTAATATGCACCCGGAATACAATGTAGGGAGGCGAAAAGCCCGAGCAAGAGCAATTTTACAGAAAGCCGGCGAAAATCGAGATTCGACTGTCTTTGTCGACGCAGCTCAGTACGGCAGGTCTAGCACTTTCGCGCTGGCAGTCATTGACGGTAACGGGGAATTGCGCTCCTCTGCCTCAGTCAGGTTAGCTACAAGCGCTGTTGCGGAACCAGGTCGCCATAGCCCTGGCCATGGCCGACCCCTCGTGCACCAGCGTTTTCACTGACTCCCGAGCGGGCACCAAAGCATTTCAATCCGGCAACCAAGCGCGAGAAGCTGCCTCCATTCTGGAAAAAAGAAAAAACCCTGGCACTCACTTCATCCCTCGGTTTCCCGCCCATATGGGTGCGGACGTTCATCAGACCATACCTAACGTCAATGAGCTTGCCCATGACCGTGCGCGAGATTTCACCGCGCCGCGGCGGCATGGAGGCCTTATGGGGACAGGATGAAATCCAGATTAATGATCCGCTCCTTACTTTTAATGAAATCACCTCAGATTATCGGCTTAGTCGAAGGGCCTATCCTCTTCCTCACCCGAAGCTAAAAAAGGTATCAGTCTGTTACCCTTCGAATGCTCCAGACGGGCTCGTTCCCCTCGCGGGGCTTCCTCAGTCGTATCTCTACAGAGATTGATTCAAGCTGTCCGGACTGCAATGGAACCTTATTGTTCCTTAGTACACATGCTTTGGCAATGCCCCGCGTTACCTAACGGCCCTCTATCCAGCGAAGCTGACTGGGAAGAGGGACTCCGGAGCCCATCGCTCCACACACAAATCCAGGCAATCCAGAGGGCCCAAGAAAGGGCGGATCATCATGGTGTCCGAGCCCCGACTTGGACGCGGCCAGCGGTTTCCGCGAGTCCCCTTTAGGGGTTCCCGCGAAAGCTCCTCAGGATCAAATAAAGTTCATTGTCTGTCTGTCTGTCGCTGAACTGAAATAACTATTTTGCCTTTTTTCGTCATCAGAAAAGAAAACATCCATTTGTTGAAATGAAATTTCAACCCTTTTATTGGCAAGTCTCCTTAGTTGAACGGGAATTTTTTTTCTTATTTACCATGTCTTGAAGAATGTAGTAATGCTTTGCTGCGCTTCTCCACCATACGTCGGCAAAACTTGTGGAGCTCACTCAGACTCACTCATGAAATATATTTTGTGCTTAGGGCTCACTCGGAATCAGACTCACCAAAATTTTCCTCAGCCGGACTCACTCGGACTCACACTCACGAAAGTTTTCTTCAGCTGGCCTCACTCAGACTCAAACTCACCAAAACATTACTCCCCTGGACTCACTCAGACTCAGACTCACGGCTCGATCTGAGTCTGAGTGAGTCCGAGTGAGTCGGCTCATGAGCTTGCCCATGACCGTGCGCGAGATTTCACGCGCCGCGGCGGCATGGAGGCCTTATGGGGACAGGATGAAATCCAGATTAATGATCCGCTCCTTACTTTTAATGAAATCACCTCATATTACCGGCTTAGATTCTAGGCCGGCATATTACCGGCCTAGAATCAGCTTTTTTCGGCCATGCTGCCAATGCTCTTTAACACCAATATCTCACGTAATCGGTGTTTTTTTTTTTTTTGTGCCTTTTGATATAGTACCTTCGAGCACGAGTTATGAGTGCTCGCAAACAAGTAAGGTGATTTTTTCTTGAAAGAGATGACAACGTAAGATATATTTATGAAGAACTTCCCTAGAACAGATGGCGGCGGTGAGGTCAAGGCAGCCCCCTACGTAATTCTTGCCTCTGATCAATAAATATTGAAATGGTGTATGAACGACACTGCCTTGGAATACGTGTGAGTAGACGGGAGTATAAGCGTAAATCCAGGTGAGGCTGATACTAATGCTGGAGATGAGTAGAAAGGACCATAGGTCGGCAAAAAAAAGTGGAACTGACTCAGACTCACTCATGAAATACATCTCGCGCTTCGGACTCACTCGGACTCAGACTCACCAAACTTTTCCTGAGCCGGACTCACTCAAACTCACACTCACGAAAATTTTTTTCAACCGGACTCACTCGGACTCGAACTCATCAAACTATTACTCACCCGGACTCACTCAGACTCAGACTCACGGCTCGATCTGAGTCTGAGTGAGTCCGAGTGAGGCGACTCACGAGTGAGTTCGCCGACCTATGTTCTCCACTTTGGACTGCAGCGGTCATGAATTGAGTCACTGTGTCCAAGCACTCATTAACCTTCTCCGGCACAACACCCTGCTAGACAGCGAAGGACTTCGCTTTTACTAAGTGCACCAGTGCTTCTTTAGGTGAAATTCTTGGTGCTTCCTCTACAGGGGTTACTTCTACCTCCTCCTCTTCTTCTTCCCGAGGTAGGAAGCTCGCTACAATCTCTTCTGAAGACAGAGTGACGCATTTCTCAACGCGAGAGTCACAGGTCACATAGCCCTCAAAATTCAAAGCGCTGTCTGTATACCCAGTCTTTTAGACAATTTCTGTACACAACGACATGCAAGGCATTGAATGGTGCTACAAAATTATGTTCGTAGAACTGAAATGCGCTCTGCACTAATTTCGTTAAAGGGAAGTGAGAGCATTGGGTCCAACGGCACCTCGGCTGGGGATTTAGAAAGTGCCTACAACTGAATAATTCGCTGAATTCACGTTGTTTCACGTAGTATTTTGCTGTAGTACGCTGTTGTTGACGTACGCCCATCTGCATGCAGCTGCTGAAGGCGACTCCTCCTGCTCCTAAAACGCGGAACTAATTACCATAATATACGTTCAATGTACTCTGCGTGCTGTTTGGCGAATCGCTCATTGCTTCCTGAGCGTTGTGCTAAGCAGGCCTCGTATTCACAAAAACGTTTTACGGTAAAAATTTTATTAAGAGGATATTTCAGCCAATCACGATGCGGCGCATATTATTAGCGAAGCCGGCTGATTAATGGGAAATCGCACCTAACGAAAGAGAAGATTTGCGAAACCGGCCCCAGGAGTCTAGCATGATAACATTACCTTAAATCCGCAGATTACTTTTCGCAGGGTTTGAATTTTAATTACTTTGAACATTTTTTCAGAGGTTAACCATACTCATACCATTATAAGTACAGTTTTAAGAGCCTGCGAATGACAGTCAAGATGGACAGTGCCAGATTTAAAGTAAAGTATTGTTTCTAAGTACGGGACAGACAACCGAAATTCGTAGCCTGCAAGAACCGAAGATTCTTGCTTTCCTTAGCATGCAGCGCTCAAATTAAGCATCTCCGCTTCTCGAACTGAGTTACATGTCCATTGGGTTTCTACACGCGCCAGATATTCTTTACAAGCAAATACGCCTGCCAAGCATAATTAGCGCCAGAACACGATGAAGCCAGAATACCAACACGCCCAACATGCGGCGGTGCATGTTCCCATTAGTCAAACGATATCAACAATGACGCGTGCTCTTACACTCTTCATAAGGGAAAATCAGCGATCTATTTATGCGTATGCCAACTCGCAAGAACCATTCTAATGCGGCAGGATTGATAACGATGTCCTTAGTGACAGCGTGATCCAAGGACAGAATGAGTAATTCTGCTTGGGTGTTGATTTGCCGCATATTGTTGAAAAGCCTGTGTGTGCAATCTAACTTACGGACTATAGTCGAAGGCAGCCCAAAAATGAACGCGGTTACTCGTGGGTCCTACGGTATCAGCTTCTAGTATTTGTTGCCGTTCCTGTTCGATTTACGTACCCATGCATCTCCTTTTTTTTTCGCATAGGATGCTAGTTTTATCACAACACTCGTGTCACTTAGTTTAAGCCACTCCCCTTCAGGCGCAGTGTCCACATGTGGACGCGACTTGTTTTTGCCAGTTCCTCAGACTAGTGAGAAAGAAAGGGCAAGATACATTGCGCATAGGGATAATTGAACCTTCTGCATAATCAACGCGTCTTGACTTGAACCCTATGTGCTGCATACGACTGCAGCCGATCACTTTTATGAAGGCACCCGATGTTTGACGCGTCACTGACGTGCCGCGTTCCAGAACCAACTTCTTAAGTATTATTTTTCTTTGCTCTAAATGAACGGAGCCAAAAACGAACTGCGTGTGCATTTTGAGCGTAAGATTACCATTCTTTTCGTGTAAACGTCGTACCTGAGAGGTTGCAGAATAATTAAATATTTAATTATATGCTAATTAAGATTAATTGTGCTAATACTGCAAAAAACAACAAATTTCTTCATTTTCTTTCTTTGAATGTAATAACGAGTGCCTTAGAATTATGTTGTGCGAAATTTAGACATTTCCGGACGGTGCATCATAAGGACAAAAGCTTCCGGTGTTTCTGTAGAGAGGAACGTAGACAAACACAAAGAAGAAATCATGAACACCTCCTTTGAGGCGTCTTCGAGTGCTGAGTTCGGTTGGGTGTGTAATGCTCAAACCTGTGTGATTTTTTCTTCCTAAAAAAATGCCTACTTAACTGTGTTTACGTTTGCCTTTAAAAACATTAACTGAAATGCACATTTACTCTTGTTACAAGTGCGCACCGCGTCACCATGTTGTGCTAGCCCACAGAAAGCACCCGTTACAATGGCAAGCACTTGGCAATGTCTCTGCATTCGCGAGGGCTGCTGTCGCTCCGTGTGCTTCATCACGGGTGATGGTGATTTGAATCTACTTCCGTATTGCAGCTAAATTGGAATGCGAATCGAAATCCTGCATTTTTATTTTAATCTAGAGTATACATTTCTATCCGCCTCGGTGACGTTCCCCTTTCTTGCATATAAATAAAGCCAAGTTTGAAACATTCCAGGCTCCAAGAGTTCGCTGTTTTCTTACACTGTGCTTGATTTGACGTTATGTTAGACCACCCTCTGCCAAGACGTGTGCACTTGTGAGCTTCCCCATTTTGTTTGAGGTTAATTTGTGGTTTAACTTTCCATTCTGACACTCAGCTCGTTTTATTTCTTTAGGATCATCAATTGCAACGGCCGAAGCCGCGGCCATAGCACTGGTCACACGAGCCGTGGAGGCCGGGGGCCGATCGGCATTTGTTCTGACGGACTGGCAGGACGCCTGCCGTCTTTTCCCCGGCGGGGTCTCACTTGCATCCCTTACGCATACTGCGGACGGGTCTCACAATGGTGCGCGGCACACTTGGGAGTAGAGGGGAAAGAACGGGCTGACCGCTTGGCACGTGGCAGGACAAGCAGAGCCGAAGACCACATCACCTGGTAGGATTTCTCTACACCTGGCGCGCCAAGAGAGATACTCGCGTGTCCGAAAATAGGTAGGAGAACAAAGACCCCACCCCCTCATTCTAACCCAAACAGAAAACAAGCACTGGACTGGTGTCGCCGGCAAACGAACACTTTTCCAGATTTACAGAGATTGCACAGAGTGTACCCTCACAGATCCAGCAACGAATTACCGTGGTGCGAAGCAGCACCGACGTAGGAACTCATCACATATCAGTGTACACAACGCCCGGAGCCGGCCATGTTGCCTCTGCTGGACAACACTGCCCTGAGCTGGCCGTGGGAGGTGTGGCTCGCGAATCTGGAAATGGGAAGTCAACTGGCGACCCTCCCTTGACCAGAGATGCCCCGGCAGAGGGGCACCACCCACCATAACCACAACCTAAATATCAATACACGTGTCTTCTCTCTTTCTCTCTCTCTCTCTCTCTCTCTCTCTCTCTCTATATATATATATATATATATATATATATATATATATATATATACATTGCCATTCTGACGAAGGCTGGTCCACCAGCCGAAACGTAAATAAAATATTTCTCACGTGCATCCTTTTCTTCAATCATATATATATATATATATATATATACATATATATATATAGAGAGAGAGAGCATCATTGTTTGTTAATTGGTTATTTAGCTCCTAATACAACATAAGACAACGCAATAATCAGTGATAAATTACAGGCGTGTAATACAGAGGCGCACATGTTCCACGCTGTAACTTATCCCTCTTCGTTTTCTTTTTATTTTTATTCTAATCCATTTTATCCTCAATGGCGTAGTAAACCAGACACGTGTCTGGTACGACTTCTTGATTTTCATTTCTTTCCTCGTACTCCTCATAACTGTCATTTAAGCTGTCCTCCTGTTCTTTACTAAAGCATCACAGAAGTCAAGTTCTAAAGCCCACTGATGCATGGGCCCCAGCTATGGCTAACATTTCGATCAATGCACTCTTCACCTTTTTTAAAACGAGGAGTGTGTTCTCACAAAGGTTTTTCACCGGTAGGCCTAACCATCTGTAGGTTAAGGGGGTAGCCAAACATCCCCTTCATGGTACTGCTGGCGAAGCCAGCCTGGAAATGCAGCTCTTACAAAGGTAAACCTGCATTCGAAAGTTATCTTTCAGGTCACGTTCCACACACAAAATGGGTGAAACACGATTCAGAAGGCCTGTGAAAAACATTTCTGAAGGAGAACGACGTCTTCGATCGTTCTTTGAACGACAACGCTATAGGGGTGTCTCAAAACGTTGGTCGCTAATTCCATCGTAACCAGTTATCTTTCATGCTTTCTGTCGCCAGGAGCAAAAAGCGGGAGTGAAATGGCGCTCGTCATCACCTGTTCACTGTCTCATGTTTCCATGGTCTCTTTCACGGCTTGTGTCTCCATAACAGCAGGAGCGTGAAAAGCTTTTATATTTGAATGGGCGCATGCAAAAAAAAAAAGAAAGAAATTTAAGAAACTGCCAGTGCTTTAAGGAGCAAAAGCAGGACATCCGGTGCAAAAAGAAAAGGAACCTGTAAGAATGACAGATGGTACAGCTCAAGAAGATATTTATCAAAAAAAAAAAAGAGTTCGCAGGCTAAAGAATGGTGAGCTATGGTAAGAATGAAGCCGCGCCTGCATTTATGAAAAACGTCTTACGATAGAAATGGTCGCAATAGAATATGCCATCGAACTACGGGCACATCATTATCTAAGCCAGCTGAACAATGAAAATGAGCACTTGCGAAAAAAAAAATTGTGCATTGGGTCCCATATGAAGAGTTTTTTTTCGAAATGAGTCAAATCCACCTAAACAGAATTTGTGAAAACTGCCAAAATTTGTTACGGAATGTAAATACAACGCTTTCAAACCTATTACGCGATATATTTTACATATCATCTAGGAGAGTCTTACGGCCACAAGTAATTAAAAAATATACAGCGGCCTTCACCAATATTAGCACGATAACTTTGGATTGGGCTCATATTGAAATGACACATTGGATTCGAGGCAGTATTCTTGCGAAAACTTTATTGAAATCTACTTTCAAGAGAGGTATGATAGAGCTTTGGCCGAAAAGCCATCAAACATAGGCAACAATGCTTCAATTAAGGGCCTTCAACTATACACGAACAGCCGTAGCGTCTTCTTCGCAGCACAAGCAGCTCTATTCGAAATCTTCTGTATGATCATTTTCTTTGGCACGCCTGAGGACATTGACAAAATAAACGAGCTCTTGATCTCCTTGCCATGAACTGCCGAAATGCTTTACGAGAAGGCTCGTAACATCTATCAGTTTCATTTCGTTGACATGATGGGTGCACAGTGGGCATCGCACGGGTGCTTGTGCAAGGGACTTTCCCCTCTTTAGAACTGGCACGAAATTTCATACGGAAACATTATAGTGGGGTTCTTCTCTAACTTTAGGGCTTCTACCAGCTGCATTTCTTTGAATGTAGAAAACCTTGGTTTTTGTTATCTTAAACGGCAAGCTGGATGGCGATTTCATCTCTGCCGTACAGTAGGTCTTCCAGTCATACACGTCCCAATGTTTTCCAAGCTGTAACACAGTGCCATGATTTGAAAAAATCATTTGGTAGCTTTGGGGATTCAGGATTTCTTCGTGTTTCTTCGTGAGGATTTCTTCCTCACGTCCTTTTCAATCCAGCCAAATACCCTATCTGGAGGTAAAAAGCTCTGCTATTGGCTAACTGGATTTGCCTCATTTCGATCCGTACAGCGCACGGATCTGGCTCAATTTCGTTTTGAAACGAAATCTGCAAGCACACGTAGCTGGTTTTATTGACCCATTTCGTTCCGATAACTGTTTTACAGGAAAGGTTAGAGTATGTACGTGCCAATGGAGCCTTATTTGAGCTAGTTTCGGTTTCTGGATTTAGCTCATTTCGGAAAAAAACTCCTCAATGTCTTTTCTACGAACGAAGAATAAATAATATAAAATAACATTCCTTGACTCGATTGTCTGATAGTTCTCATTAACATTCTGTGTATACCGGGGAAGAAAAAGGCCTTTAAAAGCCCCTTCATGAGTTCAGGAGGTATTCATACACACAACGCTATAACCTACGAGTAGTAGGTCTACATCCTTGGTGCTATGCAGTTTCTTTAGATGAATACTAATAGGGCGAATATGAAAGTTCGAGCTAGAGCGCGCTGCGAGTGTCGCTATCAGAGTTTGAGCCAATGCGAAGGATCACGCGTGCCTTTTCGGCAGTTTATCTACGACCCACATGAAAATGAATCATGTATAAAGGCTGTTTCAATAAAAGCTGAGCGCAGATTCACAGTATTTTCCCGTCTATACAATTCACGTCTTCCAGCAGAGATATCCTTAGCTCTGTAAAACAGTGGATTGTCTTGTCCTCTTAGTCGCCGATCTGCGCCACGTAGTTCGATCTCATCCCCACCAGGAAAAAAATCGTGAGTATTAGACAACCGACGTAAAATGGAAGAGTGTCTAAAGAATGGAAACGACCATATCTACCTTCTTTAGTACTCGAAACTATCACAAAAGAAAAATTACCTCAGCTTGCGCTAAGTCTCGCAAGGCTGGGTCACAGCACAGCTGGCGGGCACGTTTCAACTTCTCTTGTTAACCATCTGTAGAGAATGCTTGAGTGCGCGCCTGGTCATGATGATGATAATTTTCTATCTACGAAACACGGCAAAGCTCGATGATAACAGCCTTGTTGTAAAACAGCCTAACAACCTTACAGGACCGATACCTACTTCTCCGTGACCAGTGTGACGGTTTACTCTTACGCCACTATGCTAATGTTTGCAAACCAACGGCGAATGCGGGGAGCAATTAGGGTGCCGATGACTAAAAAAATCGCTAGGAATGCGCAGAACATGCAGCACAGGCACAACGAAAGCTAAGAGCGGCTTTTCTAGAGCCCGTTGTAGAATCTCTTGGGGTAACTGATACAGGTACACACGCGAGGTACCCACGACGTCATAAATCATCGTAATTTTTATGAATTCGGGAAGCACCCACTATGCCATTATTTTTCATTCCTGCGGAAAAACGTGGTACCCGCTACACATCTCTCAGGCATTATGTGCACTTTATGCTATGGCTGATGACGATGAAGAATTATGGCGTAGCCCTTTGTAATTTGTTGGCAAGTATTCAACGACCCATTCGTTGCGCAGTGAGCATTCTGTAATCACCACGCTCTGTTACATCTGTTAACGGGATTCTTTTCTCGACATGGACGCCTGTATGGGGTATTTTTCGCGAAGGAGTTTCAAGCACCGGTATGATTATGCCGTAGAATACTGCACTGCCATGCAAAGTGCCTGGGCTCAAATCACGCTCGAAACCTTTATTTTTTTTATTTTTTTTTTTTCACATTGTGCGTAATAGCTGTTACGGGAACCGGCGGTGGCGAAGGCGGCGGGCAACTATACCACCAAAATTGGCTGTTGGTGTGATCTCAGAACAGCTTTCGTCGTAAAAAACGCGGACGCGATGAGGCAACTCCCGTATCATTGGAGTGCGTGTCGAGTACTCATGCAATGCGCGGTGTCTACTATTCTCCTTCGGAAATTCACGTTCGCTTGAGGACGAGCAGAAACGGTAGCCGTTGTGGCTAGAACGCGCCTGGGAAAGCGTCGCTCATTGGGCCTCTGAGAATGCACGTGACCCAGTTGACGCAACCCCATGGCCAGAGGTTGTAAGTGAAATCGCGTCCCGAACGACGAAAGCTGACTACTACCGACGTTGCTCAATGCTCCCTTACAGGCTGCAGAAGTAACCGACATGTCTCCATCTCCATACATATGCATCTGCTTAGAAACTTCGTGTAGTCGGTAGCCACGAGAAAGCCGATGCCGTGCCTATTGTGGCCATACGACTTGCATTTTGTCATTTGTAAACAGGCTAGTAAGAGTAACAAGTGTGACGACAGGCTGGAGGCTCTGCCGTCTGCACAAAAATATCTGCGTTTGTTGTTCTATATTTGTCAGTGCACTAGAAAGAAAGCAATAAATGAGCTATCACGTTAATATTCTTCATTTACTGCAGGACCTGACACCAACTGTAAACAGCGAAAGTTTTTTATGCAAACGCCGAAGAAAGTCGATCATTTATATGCAATGGCATTGTCAACCCTTCAAATCTCCGCCAGTGCATCCGAAGTTGCTAACCAAAAAGAAATAGTTTGAAGGCATTTAGTGCATTAAAGCTGTTGGTTTTTAGAACTGTGAAATTCGGTATGTCCTTTAAAATGCCAAGTGAAGCATTTATTTAAAGGCAAGATTGTATCAGATCGGGTTATCGCGCATGCGCGCATAAAATGTTTGTCAATTCTTAACTTGGCTCTCCCTTCCCCTCGCTGCCCACGCAGCTACATAAGCGATACGAATAAACGAACGAGGGGTTCATTCCTTGCTCAGCAACGTGTTGCCTCGCTTCGTTACATCAAACACGATACAAAAACTGCAGTGTATATACGTTATTTTCTGGAATCTACGCAGTTAGAGTTCTCAATTTTCGTTAAAGAAGTAAGTAGATATACCTTGAACGAAAGCACAAAAGTTTTATTGAATGCGGTAACTGCGAAAAAGCATTAGGAAGATAACATGTTCAAAATATAAAGCAAATGGGCCGGCACACCCGTCATCCCCGATATTATAGTTATGTCAAATGAAAAAGGCTTCAGAAAGCGAACAGCACTATTTACGTATTTAGGCTAGGGTGATTCGTCTCAACCAAAGCTCGCTAGATTAGATTGATGCGAAAGCGTAAAATGCCTCATTGAGATCAGATGCGTCATTTCTGTGAATGGGCATTTTATGCTTTCTCATTGTCGCTGGCGCCGTGTCTGATACACCACGTCATGTACACTCCTTGACAAAGCATGATGAGGCCAGGAAAACACTCGTTGCCGCGCTGGCGCACCACGTGTCGCGTCATCAACACTACGACACGTCTCACACGCTTTCGCTATCGGAAGGCTCTGTTATCCGCGTGTCCCTGTCTACGCAAGCTCACGCTTGCGTTGTAACGTCGTCTCGGTAAACGCTAAGTGGAAAGTTGACGTAAAGAATAGAATACACTAGAAAAGGACAACGTTTTTGATATCCGGATTCCAACCTACGGCACGAGATTCAGAAGCCGAGCGTCTGATTGGCCTAAAGCAGGGCCTCCTAGATAGCAGGCCCGTGCGCTCGGCTTTATGACACCGTGCCACTTGCGCCGAAATTTAAAAGGCGAAAGCCTTTAATGTCTCATGCTCACGTCCGTCCGGTGTCCGTCCGGTCTCCGTCCGTCCGGTGTCCATCCGTCCCTCCGTCCGTCTGTCCGTCCGTCCGTCCGTCCCTCCATCCGTCCGGTGTACGTCCGTCCACACCCTCACTGCGCATGCGCCAACCCATTAAAAAAATAAAAAATAAAAAACCTCCTCTCCACCTCTCTCCTGTATGCATCCCTCCCCGCGGAGGGCACACCCTCACTGCGCATGCGCGTCCCCTCCCTCTCTCCCCTCCTACGCTCCCCTTTCTCCTCTCCTGCGCTCCCCCCTCTCTCCTCTAGGCATCTTTGCCCGAGGCGTCCACACACCCACTGCGCATGCGCGTCATCCCCTCTCCTACGCTCCCCCCTCTCTCGCCTCGTGACGCCGACGCAGGCAGCGTCTGCTAGCGAGTTTCTTGGTTGAAAAAACCGACTGCTCGCGCTGCACAACCGTTCACTAGCCACCCCGTATATATGGCAATGGATCTTGACCTGCAAGGTGGTGCCGGTGGGAGATTTCTCCTGTGCGTTGTGGAACGATAAAAAGTTCGCAGCGTGCCCGTTAACTAAAAGTGGACTGCGGGTCTCTGTGTTCAGTGCGAGTCTTCTGTCTCTCATTGCCCATTGGCAGCGATTGGGATGTTCCAGTAGGAAACACCGGTCCATCACTGCGTGCTTTGCGCCCCCCAGGTTTCTCTCCTGTGCAACGCTGCGACGAGCGCCAGCGTCGCCGCCAGTGTAAGCGTTAGCGCCCGCTGCTTCGCATCTACACATCGTTCAGTTTAGCGGGAGATGGTGTAATTTTTAAGACGAAAGCCTTTAATGTCTCATGCTCACGTCCGTCCGGTGTCCGTACGGTGTCCGTCCGACCTCCGTCCGGCGTCCGTCCGTCTGTCTGTTCATCCGTCCATCCATCCATCCGTCTGTACGTCCGTCCGTCCGTCTGTCCGTCCATCCGAGCTGTGCGCGTGGGGGGTGTGGGACGCAGGGGCCGCTCCGTAGAGTAGAGGATTCCTAGAGGAGAGAAAGGGGGTGAGCGTAGGAGAGAGAGGGAGAGGGGACGCGCATGCGCTGTGGTGGTGCGGGACGCGGGAAGGAGGGACGGATTAAGCCCCCTCCAAACACATGCAAGCAAGATCAAGGAATGGGGTCAACCTGGGCTACAGACACCACCTGCCTAGCCATTTCTAAGCAGCCTCTCTGTGCTCTCGGCCATGACTCTGATGACTGTGGTAGTGGTTGACGGCCTTCATATTACTACAGAGTTCTGGTTCGCATAATGGGTGCTTCCCTACTTCATGAAAGTGGCCGGACGGGGCACGGGGGACGCGGGACGCGGGAGGGACGGACATAGGCCCGAGCATAAGATGCTTCGGATCTAAGAGTTACGTTGACTCTACTGGCAGTACGTGACAGAGCGGACCGTCAAAGATTGACGTCGGGAGAGATTCTTAACCAGCCTCTTCTAGACCTGGTTCACAGCTTAAAGCTCTAAGTGTCTGGCTTTAATATTTGTGGACATGCTGGTTGTACAAGAGACCGTTAGGGTTATATTATATTGTGTCGCCTTTGCTCGAATATGGCGCTTTTATTGTACCCCCTCACCCAAAAGTTTGCGGAACGCGAGGTTTGGGTGCGTAACGAAGCTTCTGAGAAACCTATATTCCCGCTTTTTGGGAAAACATAGCCTCCAGGAAGATGTTCCAGCCTGCAGTAGTTCTTGCGACCTATTCAGCTACCGGCTATGTTAGAATCGCCGTCCACTAACACAGTAACAATTCGCATTTGGAGTAGAGCCTACGTTCCGTAAACTTTTGTGGGCGGGACATCATCTTTTCCTCTATTACCGCTTGTCCCTTTACCCTTTCGCACATCGCGCAGCAGCTAGCTGGTTCATACGCTGACTAACCTTGCTGCCTTTCCCTCATTTTATTCCTCCGCCATTTCACTAAATCGCTTTAGATAGGTGCACCCAACATCATAGCTTTCTAGTTTTTCCGTCATCAACTCAATCATCCAACTACCCTCGTGCTTGCTATTTTGATAAAGTGTCAGTTGAACATTTTTCTAGCATTGGTAGAGGCTCGACAGAAGAGCACGGAGTGGCAGTAATCCTCGTATAGTTCGAATAGCGGCCTCTCGCGTAGGTTTTTCACCGCTAAACCGCACAGCAGTGCTGTTTAGTCGCACTAGATCGCTACGTCAACATTCTTTTAAGCGGGCAACAAACCTTTCGCTGCTAAAGTATCAAGAAAGTCATCGCCAACTGGTTCGCCGTAGCGTATGGAATATTCTGGTGCACTGTAGTTGACGTGCAAAGCGATGGGTTCAGCAGGGTACGCGGGCATGAAGCTTCTGCTCCCTCCAGTGACGTCATTTCCTAGCCCCCTGGTTATCTCAACTTGTAGGACCGACAACCCCAGGAAATGCGTTGGCCCCTGCTTTGAACGCTCCAACGCGAAGTTTTGTGCACTTTTTTTATTTTTCTTTTATTCGAAGAAATTCTAATGAATTTCATTGAATTCCTGGGCAAGATGTAGTGGATGGCAATAACCCTGACTCTAACTTGTAGGATTCCATAAAACTGATTAGCCATAGCTACTTATTGGAGCAGCTGTAATGTCATGTACTGTAATTTAATGTACTGAATATAAAACGAAGACAATTCCCTCTCAGGGCTTGCCGTCGCCTCCCGATCGCAAGTCCTCTTGCCAAAACGTCGGCTCTAGGGACAGCCGCTGTTCAATTATTTCTCATAGCTTCAATTCATCACCTTCCTCTGAACTTTATCTAGCACGACGTCAAGGGTTCAAAATCGCTTTTTTTTTCGTATTTTAACCACATTGACTCAACAAGGTCTTCTGTAACTTCCTATGTTTAGCCCAAGGCTCCGTTTAAGTGCAGTGTAGTATATATTCCCCGATAACGTATAGTGAACGTCTTAGAAGAAGCCGTCCGCATCTATATCGTCATGCTAGTTCGTGCGGGAGCGTCAGCACGGCTTAGACACCTGCACTTTCTTCCTGCGCATTTTCTCGCTACAAAGATGCTGCTTTTGGTATTTTGAAAGGGTGATTCACCAATACGAAAAAGAAGTCCATTTCTTCTATATAGCTCTCTTAAAGTATAATACTTCAAGGAGCTAGTTGGCCTACTGTATACTGGCTGAGTTATGAATAAGCCATGTCGCGAAATCGAGACGTTAATAGAAGAACGCTCTGATCTTCGAGGCCGGAAATTCCTAAACATCATTTATATATTTTAGTTTCTCTGTTTACGGACTTCCGCATTTAATGCTCAGTAAAATGATAAATATCGGTCTTTACACATCCGCATCTGCACCATCTACCAGCCTTTAGTAATTAGTGAACTGCCGAGACAGATATGATAAGGCAACCTTTAAGGTGAAGGCGAAATAAAGTAGAACATGTGTTGCCTCCCACCTGAATTTAATGTTCGCATGCAAGTACCAGCAGGTATGCATAGATCAGGTCCACAGGTGGGCTAATAGAACAAGGCCACGCGGAGCATCAAAGCGTGTTCAAAGAGACTGCGTACGCACGCTCGCCACGCTATGAATCGTCGCGCTTACGGACGCTTTCTAATTTCGAAAGTTTCATTCATACTGCCACGCGCGTTTCTTATTTTCACTTTGCTCTATTCGGTTCTTCGCCCTCAAAGACTGTCAGCAATGCTCAGCGCAAACCGCGCCTCATTGTTCTAGAAGCTTCGCGATTACTGTAGATCGTTTTGTTAAGATTGCGCGCAAGACGCGAACACTCGAGCTCATTGCAGAGCTTACGCGACGACCAGTGATAAGACTGGAATATTCTGTGACGCACGTATAAATGCCGACACGCTTCCCCGCTTGTCAGTTGATCGACGGCCGACGCTCTGTTCGCCGCTATCAGTGCCAGCGTGTATTGCTGTAATCCTGACTTTCCGTTTACCGGCCACAAGTTCGGCCTAATAAACAGTTTCATCTTGATCATACCGACTGCTGCTTGGGTCAACGTCACGACCACGTGACAATACCTTGATGCATCTTTTTGGCAAGCGAGTCAATTGGGGTTTGAGCGACGCATGCCTCAAGAAAATGCTCAGATATAAGTTTGTTAAGACAGAGTTTTGTTTTTCAAGTTTTTTTCTTACTGGGTGCGTGTGTTTGTATGCTTTTTCGGCCCCCCTATATATGAAAATAACTAAAAAGAAAATGGGGGTGGCCCGCACCACCATGAGGTAGAACGGGCGCAAGCCAATCAAACATAAATGAGGAGGGGAAATATCCCAAAGTAATTTTAGAGGGGCTAAAATTACTTTGGGATATGTGGAGGGGCTAATCGCCCTTCCCATTTTCTATGGGGCCCTGTAGCTTTCACAGTGCTGAAAGGTACTACTGAGGTGAAGCATAGATAGCCTTTTTTTTGCTCATGTAGTAAGCCTCAACCATTTCTCTAGTTGCCTCATTGTTATGCCTGAAAATACTTATGGTGCCACGAAAGTTAGGGGTGCATCCGTGCTGTGCACAGTGTCGTGCAACGTGCGAATACGCGTTGCCTTCCAATGAGCGCATGTGTTCCGACAACCTTTCATTGAGGCAACGACCAGTTTGCCCAATGTAGACATGACCGCAAGAAAATGGAAGCTCGTATACAACTCCCACTTTGCAAGGTAGAAACGGTGACGTCTGTTTTACAGTGCAGCGTTTTTTGTCACACCTGAACTTTACTGTGTCGGCTTCCTTTTCAACTATACCACAAATGCTATTCATCTTTAGGAGCAGACAAAGCAACATTCATGTTATACCGACCAGCTACATATTTGGGCGCAGGCGGGAAAGCATGCGACATTTTCTCGCGGCATTGGAGAGGTGTCTACTGAGAAACGAAGCGTACCAAGCAAATGACAAGGCGAAGGCTACATAGGTGTATTTACCGGGGGGCGGGGAGGCAAGGGGGCGCTAGCACCCGACTGATAAAAGTTAGGGGGGGCTGAGCCCGCCCCCCTCCCCCCCCCACTTTTGACAGTGACCACTGTCGGTTGCACACTGGGAAACCGCCAAATGAGACGAAGTTCTTCTTCAACGTAACAATCACTTAATTATATAATGAAAGTTGTCCTACGTTTCTGCTCTGAAACTCTCCTCCGTGTCTCACGACCAGGGGCGTAGCCATAAATGTTTTTCGGGGGGGGGGGGGGGGGGGGTACCTCCTTGATTTCGGAGGGGGGCACATCCTTGAAGTGACCATTTTTCGCTATGTATGCCATGGCGAAAAAAAATTTCGGGGGGAGGGGGGGGGGGGCACGTGCCCGGTGTGCCACCCCCTGGCTACAGCACTGCTCACGACCATGCAGTGCAGGCTCTCTGCGGTGTAGGTCGCTTATGCGACTCTTTCGCGCTGTGCGTTCCAACAGTGCAGTGGAGGGTACCGCTGAGCGGGTGCTCTGTAACGTTAGATCACTCCGTCATGCTTTTATACTGTTCTGCCCAGCCTGAAGTTTAATTCATCGCCGACGCAAATACGGCAAAAAAACCAGTAAGTGTTTTATGGCCCGGTCAAACCGATTACTGTGTCAAGAAATTCATTTTCTTTCGTCGAAAAGGAATAACATCACCGTTGCTCTAAATCCAAGCTGCTGTAAGTCGATGAGCATGCAGAAGTGTTGAGTGTTTTTTTGTTGGGCCGAGCCAGGAAAGCTAAATGAGGTTTCCGCCTTATGATCCGATTAACCTGTTTCGCCTTGCTTATCATATGGTATCTTGGAGCGATCGGGGTGTCTTGCAACAAGGCGATGAATAAGGCATTGGGCTTGAGCACAATGGGAATCACAGCTTTCAAGCTTGCCCCGCAACTTGATTCACGGGACCAGGCAGATAGTCAAGGTCCCCGGCTTTCTGGACTAAGGTGACTGAATTGAAAGCCGAGATGGTTGGCCTTGATTCGACTTGAGTTGACTTGTACGGCGCAAAATATAATTCGGGAGGCAAAGAAGCACACACTAGCCGCGCTGTCCATTTCTATCTGTTTCTCGCTCACCGCAAGAATGTGTTAACAGAGTAGCAACGCGCACGAACATTCCCAAAGTCGTGACACATCTCGCCAGGAGTAGCCGCTGTCAATGCGGTCGGCCAGCCGCCTTTGTTCAGAATGAGACACTGTCCAGTTATTCCAAAAAACTTTAGCTATTATTCAGCATAGTAATGTGCTGTTTAGTGAACACACGCCATTCCAGCCCCACGAAATTTCACAGATTTGTGACGTCGCATAGCAAGCAAGCGATTTTATGGCACAGCGAAAATATTTGACGAATGCCCACGAACCAGGGGCCAACGAAATGCACTATTAAAAATAGTTTATTAAATGCAAAACATTCCTTTGCGTACTGCAGCCACTTTGAGCGTTTCTATCTATCTATCTATCTATCTATCTATCTATCTATCTATCTATCTATCTATCTATCTATCTATCTATCTATCTATCTATCTATCTATCTATCTATCTAGCCGCCTACGTCCGGCTGCTCTCGTGATCACCCCCTTAACTTGGAGTAGACCAAAATCTGTTTGGGTGGGTTGGATGGTGTAACGAACATGACTCACTAATAATGACATGAATAATATCCAAATCCCGTCGCGTACGTCGTCAAACCCTTTCCTCCAGACACGTGTGACGCATACCCGTAGACCACGGGCCATGGGTATGCGGGTATGGGCCACAGGTGATTGACAGTTTGTCTACCCAGGAACGGCGAGAAGAGACAATGGTAATTTTAACGTGAGAGCGTTAAGTTCCTGAAACGGCAAATGCTCCGTAGTGTTCCGTTAACCAGTCACGTCGGGTAAACGTCACTTGTAGTTAAGCGCCATCAACTGAAGTCGATTTATGTAGCACTGTCAAGGGCTACCATCCTCGTGAGCGCAAGCGCTACATATCACCTCACCGCTTCTGGTGTTGCGAATAGCCATGTTGCTGTTTGCATCGTTACGCAACTGTAAACAACTGGTTATATAAAACATATGCGACTGTTCAACGTATGTCTGTACGTACAACATTTGTACATAACTTTAGCGTCATTTCGAAACGTTTCACTCAATAAAAAAATTACAGCACAGACACCTTCCCTTCGCATGCTTCGCATAACATCGATTCCCAAGGTGCGTGGTCTCTGCTGAATTTTTCTCTTATCTTTTTACGTAGTCATGCATAAGTAACGCGATGGATCATTTTCGCGTCACTTATGAACGACTGCAATACGATGAGTATAAAGAATTTTTATTTATTTATTTATTTATTTATTTATTTATTTATTTATTTATTTATTTATTTATTGCTTTATTTATTTATATAATACTGCAGGCCAATTCATAGGCCCAAGCAGCAGTGGATTCAACTGAAGCATTATACATAGTATATAGTTAGATCCGTACGACAACAACAACAAAAGAAAACGCCACGCATTGTAAAGACAACAAAGAAGAGGTAGAATGTATATACACACATACAGTAATCATAAAATACAGTGGGTAAGGTAACATACAGTAAAATGCAGTAGGTGAGGTTACATCAATGCAAACAGAAATTGTAGTACGTCATATTTAATCATTTGTTTTATGAGCTCAGCTCTATGTAACCATGTTGATGAGAGGGCGTTTCAGTCATTTATCGTGCGTGAAAGAACTGAAAAATTAAACGCATTGGTTCTGGTGCTGTAGACAGTAAGGCACTCAGCATGATGATGCCTCGTTCCTCGGGTTAACAGGGGTGATGTGTATTCATCTGTATTTAAAGCTAGTTTTCTTGGTTTTATCTGAAAAAGAAACTTCAGTCTCTCTATCTTACGACGAAGACACAATGTTTGAATACCATATTCATACATAAAGATGGTTGGCGAGTGAGTCTGCTGATACTCTAAGTAAACTGTATAGCTTTTCGTTAAATCGTCTGTGTGTGGGTCCCAAACAAAAGTGGCGTATTTCCGTTGAATTCTTCGCATGCGGGTACCAAACAATACAGGCGTATTTTCGCTGAATCCTTCGTGTGTGGGTCCCAAACAAAAGCGGCGTATTTCCGTTGAATTCTTCGCGTGCGGGTCCCAAACAATACAGGCGTATTTTCGCTGAATCCTTCGTGTGTGGGTCCCAAACAAAAGCGGCGTATTTGCGTTGAATGCTTCGCGTGCGGGTACCAAACAATAGCGGCGTATTTCCGTTGAATTCTTCGCGTGCGGGTACCAAACAATACCGGCGTATTTCCGCTGCATCATCTGTGTGTGGACCCCAACCAACAGCTGAGTATTTCCGCTGAATCCTTCATGTCTGGGTCCCAAACAATAGTCGCGTATTCAACTTCGGTCGAATTAGTGATATAAAGTTCCAACGAAAGCAATTTGCTTTCAGCCATTTTGTTTAGATCCTTCCTGTCTTCTTCTACCTCCTCTTCTAGGCTGTTCTTTTCCGCCTTCTCCAACCGATTCACGTATAAAAGCTTTCAGTACAGAGCTCATCATTTTCTGGAAAAATGCACCGGAATTCTTTCACCTAAACGGGAGCCGGTTGTATTCGTAGACATCAAATGGTGTAACGAACGCCGTAAACTTCTTTGTGTCTTCACTCAGAGGTACCTGCCAATATCCTTTGCACAAGTCTATTCTGGAGAACCATTCACACTCGCCGGTCTGATCAATTATCTCATCGATTTTTGGCATTGGGTAAGGAAACATGTATGTCTGCCTGTTGATCAGCCTGTAATCTATGCATAACCGGAACGATCGATCTTCCTTAGACATGATCGTAAATGGTGACGCAAATGAAGACGTGGATGGTCGAATGATGTCCGCGTCTAGCATGCCTTGATGCTCCTGTCTTAACCAAGTCTTCTTTTCGTGGCTCAAAGCATATGTCTTCTTTCTTACGACATTTCTGTCGCGTAGTTCGAAGGGAACTTCGATTGCTGTGGTAACTGTGGGATAAGTGCCAACAGAAATGAGTTCCGCGTACTGCGACGTGATTTCCTCGGCGCACTTTACCATTTTAGGATGCGTTCCTCTAATATAAGAGCAACTTGCGACATTGTCAGTTGTTATGACATCGTTCCACATAATGTTTATTTTCAAAAGTTTCATGTCGGGTCGGGACAGAAAAAAAATCAAAATTTACACTCGACATTATGAGGCTTTTCACCCGTACTACCCGGTCTCTGAAGCGAACTTCTGCGTCGCTCCATTTCGTGAACTTCCTGCAAGTTCCGTGATAGTTACACATCCTGATTAGTTTACCTGGACAAATGTCATCTTTAGGTACCATCTTATCGTTAATCAGGCTCACTGAAGCATCTGTGTCGATCAGAGATGATACGTTGAAACCATTGACGACCATCGCAGCGAAGAGGATGTTTGGGCTTACAATAAAAACGGCCTCTCGCTCCAGTACATGCCCCTGCAAACAATTATGCGACGATTCTCCAAGTGATGCATCTGTCTCATAGAAGTGATGTGACGGCTGATCTGTCACGCAATTATTCGCGTACGGCAAGATACCTTTTCTAGAGGATCCTGCTTTGTTTGGTTTTGGTGGTGGATCTTCCAACCCGATTGCGTGAACTTTGTTTTTGTTAATCTGTTTGTTATGTACTGTATACTATTTTGTAGTTGTATGCGTATATATTGTATAAGTTATGTCATAATTGTTGTTAGTGATGTTGAAGTAATAATGTAAGTGATGTTGATAAGTGATGTCCATTTGCTGCCACCACATGGCACCGGGGGCTAAGAGCTTTCTCAAGCTGCTTATCGCAGCTTTTATCTTAGCCCCCGCCATTGTACAACCAATGGAAACAAATAAATGAAATGAAATGAAAGAGTCAGAACTAACGTACTTGAAACCATGAAGAAGCTCCTCAGACGTTAGAGGTGCGTCGAGTTCCATTTGCATTCTACTTCCTTCCTTCATCCCCTCTATAATAAGTGGGACGATGCATGATTCTGGAAGGTTCGGATCAGCGTCATACAGCAGTTGTTGTTTTACGAAGAAATAATTGACTAGGTTCTCACTGTTTTGTTCATGCTTGATGGCTTTGTCCCACTATTCTACTGCGTTCTTTCTGAAGCCACTGACACAGCTGTTCTTCCATGACTGTCATGAATTTTCTTTACGTTGGGCAAAATGCAAGTCAAACCATTGATGAGCATTTCCAGGAAGGCATCCTTGCATACTTCGTATTTTGTCGCAGTCCATGTACCAATGCTTCTGTTCACATGCACACTCGAATGTGTTCAACCAATAATCTACACTGGAACTGCCATCAAAGATCTCCGGGTTTACTGTCATGTGACGAGTCCTGCCTGGTGCCAGAACCGTCAACAGTGCCTGTTGGTGGTGTAGTTGCTCCTTTTGCAACCAAGTGAACTGAGAAAGCACAGTCGACCAGCTTGAAATATCTGTGATTGCACCAGAATGGCTCGGCAGTTGCTCCTCAATGGTGTTTCGCTTAGGTAGATTAACCTTCTCAGTACCTCTTGCGATGACGTCGCTGATTGGCTCTTTGGCAGTGGTAGCGATGAATTCGATTCGGCCAGGTGTTGTCATCTCTTCTGGCACCGAAACAATGTTTTCGCCGTCTAGCTCGTAGCCTGCAATCAGTGGCTGGCCTTCCGGCTGTGTGAGGTAGAAGGTCACCCACATCTTCCGGATTCTGTCAAAGGATGCGCCAATCATAAAGTTCCTAGGAAAGCAGTTTGCTTTCAGCCATTTTATTGATACTCTTCCTGACTTCTTCTACCTCCTCCATGCTCTTCTTTTCCGCCTTCTCCAACCAATTCTCTTGGATGACTACAAGTGATAAATATGCTAAATGTTTTGCCTCAGCTGGTATGGTATGTATGGCATGTTACACTTTATTCAGGCCCTGAAGATCAACCCTTAGGTTCACTCAGGTGGCTCCCACGTTGGGACAGTAACGTTCAACCTTACCACCGTATCGTGGGCCTTCTGGACGGCCTGTGCTTGATCTGAAAGAGCTCCACTGTGAAGGACTCTTTGCCACCAGTCTCTTTCCTTGTCACAGTCTGTGAAAGCCACAGGACACTGCCAAAGCATACGGTCCAGAGTAATTATGCCATCACACTTCTCGCAATTGACTTGCACCTTTCTGCCTGGATATATCTTTTTAATAAAGCTTGGATTCGGGTAAGTTGTTATCTGTAACAGCCTCAAAGTCACCGCTTGAGATCTGTTGAGCTTACTGTGTGGCACTGGGGATTTCCTCTGTTCACGTAGTAATGTTTTGTGACTGCATTAAATGTAAGTAATCGGTGTCTGTTCTCCTCCTGCATGTTATTGGGATTCTGGTCGCGTGGTGCACGGATGGTAAGGTCGCGTACTGCACCAATAATAAGCCCTCGTGCAGATGCTGAAAGTCATTTATACGATTCTTTAGATCTTTTAAGACGCCTGAAAACCACGTGGTATACCGTCCACATAATCTTTCATTCCTACAACTATGACACCACTTCACATCGTCGATCCTTCACCACTTGCCCTATACAATCTTCATGTTGTGAAGAAGTTTCGGTGAGGATTCTCTGACAAGATTATATCACTGCCCATGGCGATACCATTCATGCTCCTGGGCCTAGGGTCGTGGACACTGGCGTGGATTTTTTCAATAAATGTCGAAGCCGTGTGACTGTCTCTCAACACGAACACTCTTGGGGCTCAAGCGGCATCGCCAGTGACTCTGAAACGTATTAGACAGCAGGCGATAAAAACACTGCCAAATATCCTTAACAGATTGATGATTGTCGATACGCTTCGCCTGCTGTGTAAGTAAACTAGGATGGTTATAATGCTAAAGACGCCAATATCTACAAGCTAAACTAAATGACGTGCTTTTCGTTCTCTGGCACCCGTACGCTTTATAAGAAACGTCAGACAAACCAATGTTCCTGAAGTTCTAGAATAGTACCTAGATAAACAGAGCACCTGTTTTGGCTTCGTGACACGCTTTCTTTCTTCAACGTCAATGCTCTGCTGACTGCCTCCCAGCAATAACCGAACAAGACAAAAAGTGAAAGAACGTGACACATACTGTAGCACGCCTTCTTGACACATATGACTGACACTTC
>JALIZH010018033.1:0-70695 GCA_030522465.1 Rhipicephalus appendiculatus | reverse complement strand
TCACAACCAACGACGCCGACGCCAATTGTTTTGTAGCCGATGGCGGATAGCACGAAGCACGTGCAACACCTCTCACTTCTTCGTTCTTTCTCGCCTGAGTGGCCTAAGTTCAATGCTCAATAATTTTGTTTATTTGGTGTGTACGCACCGAAGAGGCGGCACACGACATGTTACGTAGTTCTGAAGTAGGTTTTTCGTTACAAGATCTTCGCTTCTGTGGCATATTGCGAATTCGCGACATACCTAAAAGTATGCATTAAAGTTTGCATTTTAGATCATTTAACTGCAGAATCAAATAAAGGTTGCTATTTAAAGCTGGAAAATGAAAAGAATGTTTAATCTGTTCGGCCGCTTCATAATTCAGGCATTAAAGGGTTAAGGCTATGGCGTTAATAACAGGAGGCCTTCCCTCATCGGAAAAATTGGCGCAAGCGATGCTGCTTTTCTTTCCTTAGCCTTCATGGCGGTTCGTCTAATGGTTACGCTGCTCGACTGCTGACCCGAAGGTGGTGCGATCGAATGCCAGCCGCGGCAACCCCGCGTTCGAGTACATATATTTTTGGGGGCACGTTAAAAAACATCAGATGGTCGAAATTTCCGGAGCCCTCTCCTACGGTGTCCCGCATAATCATATCATGTTTTCGAGGCATAAAACGCCAACATATTAGCGAGTTTTCGAATAGCGTACGCAAAGCTTTGCGTTTGCGTTTGCCGCAACTGCGCATGCGTCATACGCTAACCTCTTGCGGGCCCCCCGTGAAGTGACGGAAATAGCGGGCGACCGTACGGACCGCAAAGCTTGTGTTGTTGTTTTGTTATCTTGTCTTGCTAATTTTACCTTTACCGACCCCCAGGCACGCACGGCCATGCTATCCTCTTAGCCGTACGCGCCAAACACCACCGCGGGTCCGAGCACTGCGAGCTGCGAGCAGGGTGCCGCGTCCTCCTCGTTCGTCTCGTCACAGCGTGTATACCGTTCGCGCCGCTGCGCAAGCGAGCTCGGACCACCACCGCGAAGGGACAGTGAGCCCGCGCGCACAGTGAGGGAGACCCTAGGCGACACTATCTTAAATGGGTGGTTTATTACTGGGAATTTAGTACAATGAGATCAATCATTCGATACAACCCATGCTAAGTGACATAATTATACAGGACACCAATTAGCTAATACAAGTTACAAAATATACCGATTAGTGGCCTCGAATGGCGCACTTGCAAAACAAACAAACAAAGAACCAAGTTTGAAGTGCCGACCTACCCTTCGGCCAGCGCTCCCGCGATCGCGCACCCCAAAGCAGTAGCAACAGAATAGACATAGTAACAGTTGAGAGAAACATACGGTGCTCGATCGCGAGGCGCTGCCTCGGGACTTCGAGACTGCGGAAAGGAGCGCGCGCCCGCCGAGGCCGGGGCCCCGACGAGACGACGTAACCACCGGCCGGCGGCGAAGAACAAAGAGCAAAGGATCGCCGCCGGCCGGAGAGGCCAAAACGCATACGCACCCTCCGAGGTCCCGAAGTGGTCTCCCCGAACCCTGTCCCGCGCTCCCGCTTGTCGGGCGAGCGCGAGCAAGGCCCGAATCGCGCCAAAATTAGGCCAATGGGACATCGTGTTAAGTCTTTTAGGGGCGGGGTGGCAGCGAAGTGACAGCAATTTATGACCAGCTGCCATCCGTCCCGTCGGGAAGGAGAAGGACACGAGCGTTCTCCTAGAGAAAATGGCGTCGAGCAACCGGTGCGGGCGCCTGGATTCCCACATCCCTCCCTCCTTAAATGCCCCCCTACTAACCGGAGCTTCGGTGTCGGTTAAGTAAACATACACGACAATGCTGGGATGGCACGACACCGGAGCGTTCAATTAAGTTAACACTCGGCGAAAGACCTCCCGAACAAAATGAAAACATTAGCTCTAATGCTCTCCCCCAAGAAAGCGGTAACATGTAATCAAAACAAGCACTCCTGGCGTGCACAAAAACAGCGGTTAAGGAAGTCAGCTCTCGAAACGAAGAAATACGCGAACAAGCATACACCTAACAGTACGATAACAGTACAGTACAAACTGAAGAAACCATACAAAATCAACGCGAACCGCGAAAAGTCACTTAGATGTTCGATCTGCAAGGTGCCGCTCGTCTCAGGCCCATCTTCGGTGGCACAAACTGCAATCAGGTCTCGGTCGCCGGCCACCCTGTCGACGTTCCGACCACTGCGGGTCGCGCGACCGCAGCCTGATCCACTGCCCCGTCGTCGCCGCTGCCAATGCCTCCGGCCACGCAGACTTCACTCGAACGGCGCATCGCGGCAGGAGACACATCAAAACTCTCGCGGAGCACAAAACAATACAGGCCGAAGATAAAGATAACGACACATTCCAAGAAACACATACACAAAAGCAAAAGGTGGGGGCTCAACAGAATATCAACACTGCGCGTCTAACGAGAAAACAAAGAAATAGGAAAAACCCTGTAAAGAGAGGTTGCCTGCGAGGAAGTCACTATACCGATTATCGAAATCCATATCCTGAAGAAGTGAATGAAAGTTTACCGAGGAGACCTCATACGCCAACATAAACCAAGTTTGCGTAACATCTGCTAACATAAACCAAATCAATGTGCATAACGTCTGTGCGGCCGGTCTCTGTCAGATTGTCTCTCCGTCTGAAGTCATCCGGATAGTAAGCGTGGTCTTCGCTAGCGCGTTGACGTATGACCTCGACACTAGCGGGTGATACTCCCACGGACGCACACTGCCAATTCGCGACACCGACCGAAATGGGCGTCCATGACGTGTTGTCTACGAAAGGGGCAGACGCGGAGGGGATGGCGATAGACGAAAATTCATGCTATGTTGCGGGCCGAATCTCGGAGCGAATTAACCTTAGTGTAAGCATTACCACTCCCATGACTGGCCGATATAATAATATGTGCAGTGGTGCGAAACCTCGTACCTCTGCGCCGGGGGTTGCCACTCTATTCACACGTCTCGGCTGTCGACAACGGTAAAAGAGGTGGCATGCGAACTTGGGCCGAGCTCGTCTGGACCATGCGAAGTGAACCCTTTTCCCCCCCTCCCTTTGGGGCAGCAGCGGCCACCGCTGCTTCGGACCCCACGCGCTCGTTGCAATACCAGCAACGCCAGCGCCCGCGCCCGTGCAATACCAGCACGTTCAGGCGCACCGCCTCCCGGAGGCCGTCGCATCACCAGCGACAAACCGAAGAAACTATTTACAAATATATACAACTGGGTTACTCCGCGGTCCGTTCGCAGCTCTTCGGGCCACTCCAAAAACAAAAATAAAGACAACTCCAGATCCCAGATGGGGAAGGCTGGTGTTTCCCCCCCCGGCCGGCTTTCCGTCAGGACAGTCTCCCCGTCATCGCCACGGGGTTGCAGGGATGCGTCCCCTTCTGCGCACGGGACGGGGGGTGCCTGAGGCGCTCGCCTCTTCGCGGACCGGGCTCGTTTTATGGCCCTTCTTTGTCCGCTCGGCAGTTGTTCCGCCATTTTCGCCCTGTAGCTGGCATGAGCCGAAATCATGACCAGCAGCAACACGGGGCGCGAAATAGTGCGTCAGCTATTACGCAGTTATGAACTTTGAGCAAGAAAGGCGCAGGGGCTCAGGAAAAATCCGTTGGACTCACCGAATCGCTGAATCAAAAGGCAGAACAAGGGGGGTGAGTCTCCCAGGAATGGCATGACGAGGATGTCAGGTTATCCAACGCACTCCCACCACCAAGAACGAACGTTGTGTCTCGGTAGCAACTTGCAGCACGCCGTTCCTCGTCCGCGCTTCGCAGCAAACATTTTGAAGCGGGTGCCCAATACTTCTTGAAAAGTGGCACTTGCCTCTTCCCATACCACGGTTACTTCAACAGAGACCTAGCCTAGTGTAATTTACGCTCGAACAACTGATAATACAGGCAACACTCAAGGGCGGATGGATGCAAAGAAGAGAGAAATTGGAGAAAGAGATACGAACGTACACGGGCAGAGACGGCTTTGTTCGCACAAAGTGCACGGAAACTTGACGGGACAACCCCACTACGTTGCGCAAAAGCTCGGTTTTTCAGCGACCAGGGGGCTCTCATTTGGCCCCTGGCCCCACGTTGGGCGCCAGAATGTGGTGTTGTTTTGTTATCTTGTCTTGCTAATTTTACCTTTACCGACCCCAGGCACGCACGGCCATGCTATCCTCTTAGCCGTACGCGCCAAACACCACCGCGGGTCCGAGCACTGCGAGCTGCGAGCAGGGTGCCGCGTCCTCCTCGTTCGTCTCGTCACAGCGTGTATACCGTTCGCGCCGCTGCGCAAGCGAGCTCGGACCACCACCGCGAAGGGACAGTGAGCCCGCGCGCACAGTGAGGGAGACCCTAAGGCGACACTATCTTAAATGGGTGGTTTATTACTGGGAATTTAGTACAATGAGATCAATCATTCGATACAACCCATGCTAAGTGACATAATTATACAGGACACCAATTAGCTAATACAAGTTACAAAATATACCGATTAGTGGCCTCGAATGGCGCACTTACAAAACAAACAAACAAAGAACCAAGTTTGAAGTGCCGACCTACCCTTCGGCCAGCGCTCCCGCGATCGCGCACCCCAAAGCAGTAGCAACAGAAGAGACATAGTAACAGTTGAGAGAAACATACGGTGCTCGATCGCGAGGCGCTGCCTCGGGACTTCGAGACTGCGGAAAGGAGCGCGCGCCCGCCGAGGCCGGGGCCCCGACGAGACGACGTAACCACCGGCCGGCGGCGAAGAACAAAGAACAAAGGATCGCCGCCGGCCGGAGAGGCCAAAACGCATACGCACCCTCCGAGGTCCCGAAGTGGTCTCCCCGAACCCTGTCCCGCGCTCCCGCTTGTCGGGCGAGCGCGAGCAAGGCCCGAATCCCGCCAAAATTAGGCCAATGGGACATCGTGTTAAGTCTTTTAGGGGCGGGGTGGCAGCGAAGTGACGGCAATTTATGACCAGCTGCCATCCGTCCCGTCGGGAGGAGAAGGACACGAGCGTTCTCCTAGAGAAAATGGCGTCGAGCAACCGGTGCGGGCGCCTGGATTCCCACAAGCTTTGCGTACGCTATTCGAAAACTCTCTATTATTTTTTTCGAATTGCGCAATACTCCCTCTTAACATAAGCGTTCAATTTTGTTACATGTACCAGCCATGCCAGGAAACCTGTTTTTGGGCAGCATCGGCATGGCGTCTTTTGATCTTCCTACCGCCGTTCGCCGCCCCTAGAACGGCCCAACGACAGGACCATCAGGCGATCAGGGAAACGCGAGTCAGGAATTCAAGTTTATCGAAGTTGGAATTTTCCTCCAAATATGCAATTCCTGATATCGACCCTAGGCGTTGTCCAGCAGATAACTTTTAGTCCACCTACACAGAATATTTCATTGAAGCTCCCATAGCAAGTGCGCAGCGTCCAAATCGTTTTCTTGCATCAGCGGTAGAACGCATTCGTATAGTTCAGTTCACATTGACAAGCGTAGGCGCTTGGGTTAGGGGTCAATGAATGAAAAGCTTTATTCTGGCAAACGAGTTCTCCCGGCGATTATTAAGCCCTCAGTCCAAATCGCATGGTGCCCCTGATTGCAAAGGCCCCGTGGCCTTTGAACTTGATCGGATCGTCAAGCTTCGAGCCGGAAAACGCAGCTTCTCACTGCTCCCGTATGGGTGTGTTGTTTATTGGCACCACTTTTGGGTGTTGGCAAGCCCACGTAACATGACAAAGCGTTTGGTGTTCCCTGCATAGCGGGCATTTGTTGCCATATGTGGCCGGATAGATTTTGCTACGTAAACTCAGATTTTGATATGTGTTGTAGCAAAACAGCCATTTAGGCTAGTTGATAACAATTCATTTTAAATGCGAAAGCTGGGGCGCAGTACAGAACAGGGACAAGAGAAGAGAACAGGGACTATAGAAGAGAAGAGTGCGCCTGTGTGGTCGTTCTGTTCTCTAGTCCCTGTTCTGTAGTGCGCCCCACTCTGGAGGGACTCGGTAATGGGAGGGAGACCCATTACAGAGTCCGACGCTGCGCTAGTTTTCGCCGTGGTTTGGGATGGTAGTGAGCACCTCCTCTTCGATTTGGAGGATGACGTCTTTGTGGTGAGGCATTTTTGGTATCCAAACATGGTGTAAACTTTTGTGCGCTACAAGTAAACAAAATCGACGAAGAAAACGATACGGGACAACACAAGCGCGAAACATGGTGTGCGGCAAGATGTGAAGCGCAGTTCTGAAGCGCAATTCTGTGACATCTGAAGCACAATTCTCTCGTACACATTTCCCAAGCATCAGGTTGGTGAAATGGGTCTCAGATTTGCCATGCTGGGTGTCTTTCCGGACTTTGGAATCATTATTATTTCTGAATGTTCCAATCGTTCGGGATAATACCCCGGTCCCAGCATTTTTTGACGAAATCCGTGAAAGCTTTGATAGAGTTTTCGCTTAGGTTTTTTTATTGACGTGATGTAAGGAGATGTTGACGCTCAAACAGGGCGCTGGCTACTCATTATCCCTTAGAGGTGTCTAATGTAGAGCACGTAGGGTCCAAGTCTCTAAGCGTAAGAAGTCCACAGCACATACAATATACAATTTAGCCTAACAGTTAACAAGTCCACACCACATACAATATATTATTTTTGCACATACAGTGATGTTGGAGAGCAACCGTAACGTTGGTGACGCCATCATTGCCTGACGCGGTGTTCTTTGTCCAAACATCATAGCATGTCCTACTTCTTCTCTAGTAATGGGTTCGTCTAGGTGAGAGATTTGCGTCACCCGTATATGCGAAGCCTGCAGTCGGAATCCGTTCCAATATATATAGCGCAGCTTGAACTTTTCTAGAATTTCTTGGTGTGTGCCCAGGAATTGGTGCGCGACCTTTGGGCCGTCTTACGATTTCCGGTCCTGGTCTTGGTTGGGTCTACGAGAGCCCTTGGCAAGGTCCATGTCCCTTTTAAACCTAGTCTATCCTGTAGCTTGTTTCATTTTTGGTTTGTAGCGCCCTGATACCTCCGTCGAATAATCTTCGGAATCTCAGGTGGCCTGTTAGTCTAAGTTTCATGTTCTGTTTCTGCCATTGGTATATTCTTAGTAGGCCCAGGCGGGCGTCACAGAGCTGTAGGAGATGCTTATCCACCTCGGGCATGTTTGTGGTGGGGGGGCGAACTTTCGGGTTAGCTTTTGCCAGTTCGCCTTCATTCCTGCGACCGAGCTCCTAATGTCCGCAACCTCTGTGCCTTCTGACTCCACGCTAGCTTTTCTAAATGTCTCATGGTCACTGAGTATACGCTGTCAATGCCTTTTTTTCATTGGGAGGGTTTCGATCTGGATGCGCAAAATGCAGTGGTTTCTGCCGAGCATTTCCCCGCCGGTTTTCCATCTGGCCTCCCTGCCCCTTTAACGAACAAGTCTGTGCACGAATCTCGGTTAATGCTATTCCCTACTCACGTTGGCTGAATGTGGCCTGTGATGAGGCTGAGCCTTCTGCGATGAACTTGTCTGGCTATATCCTTGCCTTTCTGACTTTCCCTGACTGATATACAACTTTTGTGCTCGGTACTAAAGTCTCCCACGATGACAATATCCTTCTTGCCTGCTGCTTGTTCTGCCTTGTCCTGCTGAAGTTGGCTTTCCGCTGGCTGCGTGGCCTGTATGTGCCGAGGAGGAAGACGTTTTCTTCGGTTCTTTTTTGGGTAATGATTTTATAAGGACGTAACAGATGTGCGTTGCGTCGATTCATGCCTGATTGCGGTGACCACATTGGCGACCAGCGTAGCGACATTACTTTGGCCGATCCTCTATTAGACCCAGTAGCCAACAAGCACGGGTGAGCAGCCGGCTTCCTGGAGGGCGATTATGTCTGGTGAAGCTGTGCAATATGTGATGTGTTGACTAAGAACACCCCAGTTTCCGCGCATCTCACGGCAGTTCCACCGTCATATTTCGAAGGTTTCCAACCTGAGAAAGAATTTGTCTGCTAGCCATACTCAGCTGATCGCCTAGTAAAGGGTTTGTTTCTTGAGTTCCTGCCCGCGAACTGCACCACACGTTCTCTATCCTTGTGTGCCTCGTCTTTGATGTCAGAGATAAGGTTCCTTACATTCCGTAGCGCATTGTTCATGGTAGCCTTGGTAGTTAGTGAATTACTGGCGCCCTACGATAGCTGACAGAGTTATGTCTGTTTGGGGGTTTCATTTTTGTCTGTCCTGTTTTCTTCAACTTATCTATGAGATCATGTAGTTTCTGTCTGAGCTCAACGTTTTCTACCCTGAGTGTCTTAATAGTCTGGCCTAGCTCTTTCACTTCGTTGCTAGGCTGCGCATTATCATTGCTACCTATTAATATTGTGTGCGTGTTCGTGTTCTCTGGAGCAGGGGAAGAGGCAGAGAAAAGAGGCACCTTTCTGCTCACCGTATTGTCGTCTTCCTTTATGGTTATGGGCTTCTTCTGCTTCTTTTGGGTTTCTGTAACCTGTCTAGTACTGCACGCCGATCTTGACCCTGAGATCAGTCTTAATGGCGATCTTTGGACGGGAATATCGAAATGAGACTTCCTGCTGAACCAGAGTTTCCGGGTCCGGCCGCATCCGTTGACGCCTCGGGCTCCGGCGTCTGTTTGCTATTTTATTCTCGGCCGTGGGCTCCTGGGTTTCCTGAGGCATTCCTTTCACTAATTTGCCTGCGCGGCGTGCGCTTCCTTGCATAGCGCACATCTGCGCTCACAGGTGTTTCCGTCTTCGATGAGTGGCTCGGCGCCATTCGGACAACGGCGTCGTGTGTGGGACATACGTCTGCCCAATGCCCAGGCTTGAAGCATATATAGAAAACTTGCCGCGTCGATCAATAGAGGAAGCAACGGGTCTCGCCGCCGTACCACTAAACGTAGCGGGGGGACAATCTTGCTCTCGAAGGTAGTGACTGCACTTTGCGATCGTCCAAGCATTCTTGTATAAAATAGTTTGACTCTTTGGTTACGTACCCGAAGAAGCGCTAGTAATTCGGTTGGCATGGTGCCAGCGTCCAGTCACACCTTTGGACGAGTTGTCCGGAGCGGCTACGTAAGTCATCACTGCATAGCCTTCTGAACCGAAACGTAGGCTTGGCACGTTCTACAGAATGTTGGGAGTCTCCATGCATGGCGGGCTGATAATGGCGATATTGGATACGTCGCTCAACCGTATAAGCAAGTTGCTTTCGTTGCAGGTGTATGAATTAGCACATGATTTGCTTATAGCGCGCGCCATCTGATGCGTGCTTGGTTGACTGATGTTGAGCCTATTCATCGGTCTAATAATGACTGAAGTCAGTTTTCGGGTGTGGAGGTAGCTTCTCTTTTTGAAGAGGGTTACCCTTCTGTTTGGATTGAAAACATATTCAGCGCTAGCAATACAAGGACATGAGAGAGACACCACGGTGCGCTAACTTCAACAATTTTATTCCAAGGAAACAACAGACTATTTATCCGTGCACAGGGCGCCACCAGTCCACGCACTAGCCAACCAGAAAGGCTCTTTCCCTATCTAAAAGGTCACAAAACGGCTCACAACCTTAAGAAAATGGCTAGTCGTGTGGACGTCAAAGTAATTTTTTCAGCACCGGAAAAGCTTGGCAGGTTATGCCGCTTAACGGACCCGTACCGGAAGCCAGCTGTCGGTTGCTCCAAGAACCATCGCGACCCTCCAGTAGAGTGTGTACAAGAGGTAGTTTATGAGCTCCCGCTGACCTGTGGAAATAAGTATATAGGTCAGACGGGAAGATGCCTTAATGATCGTCTTCGCGAACACCGGTTAAACGTTACTAACAAGAACAATTATGGTCACTTGTCTGTTCATTGCTTGGAGTGCGGTTGCGCACCAATGTTCGGTTCCTGCACGGTTTTGGCGAAGCACAAAGATAAAGACGTCAGAGAGATTATAGAAGCGCAAGCTATCTCTCGCAATGGTGACACGTGTGTGAGTGCACCATCAATTGACCTTTTAGATAGGGAAAGAGCCTTTCTGGTTGGCTAGCGCGTGGACTGGTGGCGCCCTGTGCACGGATAAATAGTCTGTTGTTTCCCCTTGGAATAAAATTGTTGAAGTTAGCGCACCGTGGTGTCTCTCTCATGTCCTTGTATTGCTAGCGCTGAATATGTTTTCAAGTTCTGTTTACCAACACGCCCAAAAAATGGCAATGCTAATGTTTGGATTGGCTCGACGCTGATTTCTCCACCGCTTCGGCACCGGCATCCGGAACAGCAACCAGCCTTGAGTTGTATGTTGAAGTGAACCATCCCCCGCTGTCAAGGGTTTTCTTTTGCGATACGCCAGTAGCATATTCTCCGCGTTGAGACTTCTCTGCGATCGATGGCGTGGCTCCGGCCGACGCAGCCGCGTCTTCGTCAGCCATCCTCGAGCGTTCCGCAGAAGCTTTAGCAACGTTCCGTCGGGCCAACGTCCTGACGCCATCTTGGCTTTTAGCAGCGTTCTTCTCCACGGATTTTCAAACAAGCAGACTATCGGTAATCTTCACTTACAGTTAAAAACCGGTTACCCACCGATTTCGCTTGATTAGTAGAAGACAATGGAGCGGTGGCGCTTTTTTGCGGTCACGTTCAAGTTTCCCGGGCAAGGTGAGGCGTCGAGGCAGGAACTCATGCGAAACGTGTTCGCTCAGACCAGCCCCTAGTGTCGCTGGTCGTCAGGCTGGGGGGCCGGGAAGGGAATTCTTTTTTTTTTGTAATGCGAATCATTTAGCGACCTTCTGCCCCTTCGATATCTATCTATCTATCTATCTATCTATCTATCTATCTATCTATCTATCTATCTATCTATCTATCTATCTATCTATCTATCTATCTATCTATCTATCTATCTATCTATCTATCTATCTATCTATCTATCTATCCTCCGACTTTGTGCTCATGCGGCCGTTCGTTAACATGACGTATACTAGAACAGGTACGGCGTAGCAAAAGTGTATAACGAACATGAATGGCCAGTCGTAACAAGAAAAGCACGATATGCATCTCATGCACGGCATGATTTACATGACGCAGTCTTTCGGTGCTCGTGGTCATTTCATCAAATTAATGTATACGAAAGTTGGTATGGTGTGACATTTCTGTATGACAAGCATATATCTCTGGCGCTAACATGAAAATGATGACGCCAATGTCATGTACGGCACGATTCACATACCACACTGATGGTGCACTCTCGGCAGTTTGACTAGCTTGATATATGCCAAATATGGTGTTCTTTCGTGGCGTCTTGCCAGGCCTTTTCATGTATGAATCCGAACCAACTATTCCAAATTTCAGTCGTGGTATGACGTGACCTGACGTTATGAGTAAATTAATCCAAGGTCGTAACATGAAAATCGTGGCGTGTATATGATGTGCGACATGATTTACATGCCACGCTCATTGTGCGCTTACAGCCGTTTCGCAAGCTTAATATATACCAAAATCTTTAAGGCGCGAACTGTAAGGTGATCATAAATGATAGCTAGAAATATGAAATTCATGAAATTATTGTCATGTACGGCAAATTTGACATGATTTACGTGAGAAAGTCTTAGGTCGCTCGTGGCTGTTTCATTCACTGCATGTATATAAAAATTTGTGTGGCATGACAAGGGTGTGTGACTAAACGTAAATAGGCGGGCCATGAATTGTATATGCGAGGATGCACAGTCGTCAGCACCCTTAACTCGAACACTCTCCAGCGTGTCCAAAAACCGTTTAATTGACGTTAGCACCTCGTAGCTTCGTGTTCTCTTGCAGGGATGTTACCGATGCATGCCAACATACTATCCAAGCATACGGAGGTGTTATCTCGGTACCAGCGCCCAGCGCTCAGCTGCTGGCTTCAGTCACACCGCTGCAGGCCACGTTGCGGAGTGTTCGAGGTGAGCTTGCTGACGACTGTACGTTTCTTTAGCGTGTTATATAGCCGATTATAGATGCTTGCATGCATGCATAAAAAAACAAGCAATAGCCAACGACATGTTAGGAAAATAATGCTGTGATTTGCCTCAAAAAACAAACAGTGCAGTGTCTGCAACTCCCCGCTGACTGCTTCGCAGTAGATGGATTTACGCACTGTGTGATATCTGCATAAACTTGGCCTAAATTTATTTATTTATTATTCAAGCGAAGCTTCTATTTGCTGACCTGTGAAGCTAGTGACGGAGTTCCAAAAAATCACAGCATATCCACGGAGTGAATGATGATGAGTAGGCGAAGCTCTGGAGGTTCATCGGTAAACCGTGAATCTTCCGTGAAATTCGCCCAGTACATCATCAAAGACGTGACAAACACTGTGTGAATATATACAAGAAATTTATATTATTCGTGAGCCGTGATTTTCCGTTTTGTTTTCGTTTCTTCGTTGGTCGTGGTTACCGTTTACATAAGCCGTGGCTTCCGTTCCCCCTTCATTATAACGGCTTTATGGTCGGTGAAATGGAGGGAGAGCGGTTCCTGGATGGATCTTAGTGGAAAGTTTGCAAAGACGAGATCGATGCAGGTTCCTCGGATGGTGGTTGGTTGCATGTGGTCAAACGATATCTATGTAAGATCATATCGCGATGCCATGTGTTGTATGGCACCGCGATCGTCATCGTCATCAGCGTCATCGTTATGACGCATAGTGGGTACATTCCATGTACCCACTATGCGGCACAGTGCTGTGCCGTGATGGCCGCGTCATCGTCATCGCACAGGGGTGGCTACTACGACGACGACAACGACGCAGGACGACGCCGGACTTAGCCTACACCCTAAGGAGCTTCGAACCTAAAAAAATCACAGCATATCCACGGAGTGAATGATGATGAGTGGGCGAAGCTCCGGAGGTTCATCGGTAAACCGTGAATCTTCCGTGAAATTCGCCCAGTACATCATCAAAGACGTGACAAACTTTATGGTCTTATGGCTTTATGGCTTTATGGTCGGTGAAATGGAGGGAAGAGCGGTTCCTGGATGGGTCTTAGTGGAAAGTTTGCAAAGACGAGATCGATGCAGGTTCCTCGGATGGTGGTTGGTTGCATGTGGTCAAACGATATGCATGTGAGACCATATCGCGATGCCATGTGTTGTATGGCATCGCTATCGTCATCGTCATCAGCGTCATCGTTATGACGAATAGTGGGCACATTTCATGTGCTGTGCCGTGATGGCAGCGTCATCGTCATCGCACAGGGGTGGCTACTACGTCGACGACAACGACGCAGGACGACGCAGGACGACGCCGGACTAGCCTACGCCCTAAGGAGCTTCGCCCCTAAAACTCTCACTCACAGATGAGTCGCACCGAAGAAGTAATAAATAACACTGAAATAACTTTTTTCTTTTGTAGAAGTGTCAGAAATTAATCTACAGTAGGTTCATCGAGAATAAGTTAGTGCATAGTACAACGAGATTGTCAACGGTGGAGGAACCAGGCTTGAAGCGAGCTTTTCTTCTCAAGTCGCACGTCTGAAGCTTGCTGGCTTCCCAAAAACTCTTTTGACAAGCATCGCAGAAAGCCTCGTATCTGGCTTTAAGAACAAGTGCTCTACAGCTGTTCAGTCGGCGACACCCCCCGCAGCAATCAGTGGCGGTCATACCTTATGTGGCACAAGGTGGCACATAATCTTAAGAAAGTGGTCAGCAGGGCAGGCGTTAGGTTGTTGTTTTCAGTAGAAATAAACTTGGTAGCCTGTGTCAGCAAGTTAACCGAGAGACCAAGACGAAAAGATGTAGTAAGAAGCACCGGCAAAAGTTTGTTGAATGTTGCGAGGGTGTGGTGTACAAGATTCCGCTTTCTTGCGGGCGTTACTATGTGGGTCAAACTGGCCGGTGCGCTAATGACCGCATGCGCTAGCACGCGAACAAGGTCAGTAAACAAGCTAGAGATAGCCAACTGCCTATTCATTGTAATGATTGCGGTTGCCAGCCATCTTTTAAAGATTCTATTTTCCTGTCAAAATACCATGATGAACGCGCGCGTCTCATTTCTGAAGCGTATCACATCCATAACGGCGGCGAGGCATGTGTTAGCCTCCCCTCGATTTCACTCCTTCCGAAGGAGATAACATTTCTGTCACATTGAGCGTTTTATTGCCTCTGCGCAGGCTGATCATCATTTTTGGTGTTTTTGTTTTTTTTTTGCTTTTCCGTTTTCTTGAGATTGTGGCGGAGCATATATATGTGGACTGGCAGAATAAAGCACATTTGGTTGTTAGTCAGCGCCGTGGTTTGTGTCCTTTCTTCGTCCCGTCTTGTAGCGCTGTTTTCTACTGCGAACCAGGGTACTCAGCCTATATAAGGAACCAACAGTTAGACTTAATTTTTGTTGCATTTTTTTTGCGCATGTATGTTCCTGGCAACATCTTCCTAGAAGCACACCCCCAGGAATGTTTGGCATTTTCCTGCCTGTATTATTCCATCTTTTCTATCTTCAAAAATAATATTTGCATTGCAGTTACGCGGTTTCTAAGCCGCACAAATATCGCATATCATCTTGTCCGGTGTTTATGTGTACCTTATCGCGTCTTCTTCAGAAAAAGAGTGGCTTCGACCAAGGCGTATTATAGATGCTTCAGATTTGATTTCACTAAGGCATTTGGGTCTCTCGACTATCAATTTCTTTTAAATGTACTGAAATCTTACAGCATTTCTCGGCGACCTATAGAGTTCATTCGTAACTATTTAACGGACATATATAGAGTTCAAATTGGTTGTGTCCTCTCCTCATCAAAAAATCACAGCATATCCACGGAGTGAATGATGATGAGTGGGCGAAGCTCCGGAGGTTCATCGGTAAGGTGCATCGGTAACGCTTGCAGGGTCAAACGCTTGCAGCAATGGCGCGACGAAGAAGCGGCGTTGCGGGCAGTAGACGGGATGACTGCGGGAGCGCGTTCGCCGGGGCGAACGCCCGCTTTAGGCGAGAGTTTCTCCAGTGGCGCTTCGGCTTCGGCTGCGACGTCTGTGACCGCCTGTGGTTCGACCACAACCTGGCAACGATAATTGTGGAAGGCTTCAGTGCAGCGTCGGGTTGAACCCACTGCTAAACACCGGGGCCGCACATTTCAGCTTCGCTGGTTAACCATTTGTACGGAGTGTTTGGGCGGTGATTTTTTTCGTTTTGTTTTCGTTTCTCCGTTGGTCGTGGTTACCGTTTACATAAGCCGTGGCTTCCGTTCCCCCCTTCATTTTAACGGCTTTATGGTCGGTGAAATGGAGGAAGAGCGGTTCCTGGATGGGTCGTAGTCGAAAGTTGGCAAAGATGAGATCGATGCAGGTTCCTCGGATGGTAGTTGGTTGCGTGTGAGATCATATCGCGATGCCATGTGTTGTATGGCATCGCGATCGTCATCGTTATGACGCATAGTGGGTACATTCCATGTACCCACTATGTGGGTACGTGGAATGTACCTACATTCCATGTGCTGTGCCGTGATGGCAGCGTCATCGTCATCGCACAGGGGTGGCTACGACGACGACGAGAACGCAGGACTAGCCTACGCCCTAAGGGAGCTTCGCCCCTAAAACTTCCCCATCTCCCGCTAAAGGAACCATGAGTGGATGCGAAGCAGCGGGGAGATAATTAGCTTGAGCGGGAGGAACGTCGCCGCTCTCGTTTCATGGCAGCGGTCCGGGCGCATATCGCGGCGCTGCACAAAAGAGAGAATAAGGCGCGCTCGCTCCGTCATTTTCATACCGCGGAACTACCGTGGCGCCCCCCAGTGCAGTATGCAGCTGTCGCACCACCTGTAGTGCGCTCCGCTCCGTAGTTGATTCCTAGAGGAGAGGACCGTAGGAGACGGAGAGAGGGACGTGCATGCGCTGTGGGGGTGTGGGACGCGGAAGCCGCTCCGTAGAGTAGAGGGTTCCTAGAGGAGAGGGGGGAGAGGACGCGCATGCGCTGTGGGGAGGTGGGACGCCGGAGCCGCTCCGTAGAGTAGATGATTCCTAGAGTAGAGAAAGGGAGTGAGCTTAGGAGAGGATAGCGGACGCGCATGCGCTAGTGGGTGGGGGGGGTGGGACGCGGGGGCCGCTCCGTAGAGTAGAGGATTCCTAGAGGAGAGAAAGGGGGCGAGCGTAGGAGAGGAGAGAAACGCGCATGCGCTGTGGTGGTGTGGGACGCGGGTAGGAGGGACGGACTAAGCCGCCTCCAAACACATGCAAGCAAGATCAAGGAATGGGGTCAACCTGGGCGACAGACACCACCTGCCTAGCCATTGCTAAACAGCCACTCTCTGCTCGCGGCCATGACTCTGATGACTGTGATAGCGGTTGACCGCCTTCATATTACTAGTGTTCTGGTTCGCATATTGGGTGCTTCCCTACTTCATGAAAGTGGCGGGACGCGGGAGGGACGCGAGAGGGACGGACATAGCCCCGAGCATAAAATGCTCCACATCTAAAGTTCTATATATAGGTGTTTCCTCAGGGATAAATATCCGGGCCACTTTTATTACGATAGAAATTATAAGCACAGTCTCGACGGGTCTTTGCCGTTGCCGTTGCCCTTATGTCGCGTATAAAGTCCAAATTGAAGAGATCCCCCAGCACAGCGCACGTTCTACCCGCGGGTAGTACCGCGCGAGCGGAGCCGACGAACGCTGCTGAAGCGGAGATCAAACGAGCTGGTCCATCTCCGTTGCTCTGATGGAGTTGCCCCCGCCAGTTAGACCGGCCGTCGATTGCTCCAGTAGCGAGGAAACGCCCCGCACGTCTTAAACGGGCGTGAAAAGACGTCGAGGGGGGAAAGGGGGGTTCCTCGAGCAGCAACTGCGACCTCCGATTTTATGAGCGCGGTTGTCGCTAGCGCACGCGTTATCTCGCCGTCTCGGCTGCCATCACCGGGCGGCCCATATAAACTCCTACGTGCTGCGCTCTCAACGCGAAGAGAATGTTCAAGGAGTGTGCCTGGACCGGCCAATTTGTTTATTTATTTCAGAAATACTGCCGGCCTCCTTAATCTTTTTTTTAACCCTATCATATTAAACCATCGTTTTGTACAGCTGCGTGTCATCAGATCTAAAAGAGTTACCTGCCAGCCTCACTTCATATAACATCACAATTTGTTGATATCGCATTCGCTGCTTCACCCTTGCGGTCAAACTGACTTTTTCATTGCTCCATATTTTTTTAATCATTTGGTCACATGCACACTGTCTTCTTTATGCTGATGACAACCCCATTTTCGCATCCTATAAAAAGTCTGGCGTATTGCAGGGTAAACACAGAGCTAGCAAATGTTCATTCATGGTGTGTAAAAAATAAGCTAATAATTAACCCATCTAAGACAACATTTATGATATTACATTCCTGAAAAACTGTGCTCCTTTATTCTGTTGCGTTTGCCTTAATCATGTATTTGGAGAATACTTACCTACCAAATTTCTTAGTTTGTTTTTGATTAGTATAAAAAGTTTCAGCGTCATGCTCAATCACTTATTAAAAATTCATTTGGTATTAACATCTTCAGAAAAACTGGCTTTTTTTTCATCAAAATATTATTAAGACTTTATATTGCGCGTATCTGCACGGTCAGCTCTCATACTGGCTTGCATCTTGGATGAAACAATCCGTAAAGACGGGTTGTGTGCTCGAGCCCACGTTTCGACAAGTGGACTTGTCTTCTGCGAGGCTGGAACTGTAAAAGACAAGTCCACTTGTTGAAAACGTCGGCTCGAGCACACAGCCACTGCTTACGGATTTTTTCATCGCACGCTTCCATAATCCCCTTCCATTCGTTTTTTTTGGACATTCAACTTGAAGTTATACATATGCCACACATCTTCATCAGCTGGAAATTTTGTAAAAACAGGCGAGACGATTAATTACATTTCAATCGCACACATCTCCCTCTGCTCCCATATTCCAGTCCCTAAACGTTCAACTTTTCCGTATCTTGTTCAATCATAAGGTGTTACTACTACCGTTTCGTAATATATACAGCTAGCTGAATATTCGGACTTTTACACGCTCCATCCTCATCAATAACAATACAACAAGGATTTCCAAACAACTTAAAATAGCGCTCCCCTAAGATAGAAAAAATTATGGGAAATTTACGATCGCATTTTCCGGAATTTCACTTTGGAATCCATTACCATCGGCTATCAAGTCAACTTAATTAGTATCATTCAGTCGGACAGATAAGAAACATTTCATAAACACTTTGTGGGACACATAAAATTGATCAGATTTTTATGTACAGTCGAATTTCGTAATGTACTGTTGCCAATTTCTAGTGTTTGAATTTATCTTATATTTGATTCTTGTTCGCGTTGCTAGTTAAACATGCCATTTGTCCATGTTTAAATTTCTGCGAATTATATTTGTGATTTCTTCCATTTGTCATTCTTAAAATAACTTTTTGTACATTTGAGACTGTCATGGCGCATTTTATTTATGATTATTCTTCCCTTTTGTTACTTACGCTCAAGAAATTGTATAAAATATATGACATGCTGTTTGGCGAGGTTCTTGTAACCCCATTTGTGTCTTGTAAGGAGGACCCGGCTCCCGACAGTTTCTATTTCGGGTCCTCCGAATGTACAATTATACGTCCATGTCATATTTATTCCTTCATGTAGTTCACTTACGACTCGAGCTCTGTTATAGTAGAAGCTTTAAAAAAATGTTGGTATCATCTCCATACACACAAAATTGAGGAGACTCCACGAAGTAGCACATGTCATTACAACAAATTTTAAACAAAAGAGGTTCAGGTGTTAGACGTGGTGGAACACCCGCAATGATTCTCCCTTGAGACGGCAAGTCATTCTTTGTACGTTTTTATAAGTACTGCCGTAAAAGTTTCAGTAGAATGGCTCATGTACAATACTTTTTCCATTTATTATTGACTAAATCATGAGCAACTAAAACTAATGCTGCACGAATGAGTATGAATATACGTAAAGTATATATTCTGTCTTCAATAAATACTTCCTATTATATTATGTGTGGTGTTAAGAAGACCTGATTCTTAAAAAGATCGACTTCCTGAAACCGTGCTGCACGTCAGCGCTTATGTCATATTAGAAAAAAAAAACATCCGCAGCCTAACACTAATTGCCCGCTCAAACATCTTTGATAGCAGTGGTAAGACAGATACCGCTGGGTAGATTTGTCATTAAGCATAGTTTATATGGCGCCGAAGCAACACATCAGGTGCTATGGCACTGACTTTCTACCTACACTTTTCAACTCTGTTGTCAGTCGTTATCTGCTGAAAGTGTTTTAATGCTCTGAGAAAGTTATTTGTGCTATTCAGTTCACCAGGAGCATTCATTCAACCATAATGCACCTCTATGTCTCCACTATGAAGGAAGAAACGGAATGTTGAGGGCTTGTTTCTTTGTTTGATACAACCCCACTGAAAACCAGTGGACAATGAAGTCAAGGAAGGTACAGGGGACGTTAATTGTATTGCTTTCAGAGTATCGTATTAATTGTGATATGGATGGAAAAGTGGATGATATGGATGCAAAAGGGGACGGAAAAGACAACTTCCCGCCGGCAGGGAGCGAACCTCAAACGGCCCCTGAACTGTATCCGAATGGTTGCAGGTTCGGTCCCCAGCCGGCGGCAACTTGTATTTTCTTCCAGTTTACTTCCTTCACATCTATATCACAATCACTACAACTCACTTACAAGCAATAAAATTAACGTTCCCTATACCGTCCTTGACATTCATTGTTTGCTGCTTTTCAACGTCTCCAGTATGCAAGACATAGGATATGGCACCCGCTGTGGTAGCGTCATTTTGATGGAGGCAAGATGCACGAACGCCAGAGTACTCAGATTTAACTTCACATTGCAAAACTCCCCGTGGTGAAAATTTAACCAGGCCGGTGGGCCTCACGAAGATATTTCGCTTTCGGGACGTAAAACCTCTCAAGAAATTAATTCATTGAATTGTGACACCGCCACTGCCCACCTGACTCCTATCCACTCATCTTCAGAATTACTATAAGCCTTACATGGAGTCACGTTTATACTCACGTATACTCACACCTATTCCAAAGCAGTGTCGTTCATTTACCATTTCAATATTTATTCATCAGAGGCGCGAATTACGCAGGGCGGTGCCTTGACCTACCCCCCCCCCCCCCGCCTACTCTTCCATGGAAGTTCTTGATAAATATATCTTATGTTGTCATCTCTTTCTATAAAAATGACCTTATTGGTTTGCGACCACTCATAACTCGTATTCGAATGTATTATATCAAAAGGCGCTAAGGAGAGCACCGATTACGTGAAATATTTGTGTTAAAGCGCATTGACACCATGGTCGAAGAAGCTAATTCTAGGCTAACGGACTGATGAGTCGTCTCACTCGGACTCACTCAGACTCAGATCGAGTCGTGAGTCTGAGTCTGAGTGAGTCCGGGTGAGTAATGTTTTGGTGAGTTTGAGTCGGAGTGAGTCCGGCTGAAGAAATTTTTCGTGACTGTGAGTCCGAGTGAGTTCGTCTCCGGAAAAGTTTGGTGAGTCCGAGTTCGAGTGAGTCCAAAGCGCAGTATATATTTCTTGAGTGAGTCTGAGTGAGTTCCACTTTTTTTGCCGACCTATGCCACCTGCTTCATTTTGTTTGATCGCAGTCCATCATGCGCTCCTTGAGCTTTTTTTTTTTACTCACTATACACTACACATTGCAGCAAATGCGACATCCCTAGGCCTCATACAACGCACCAGCTGTCATGGTTGTCATGTCAGTAGACGCGCTGTCTGTTGGGGGGAAACAGATGGGAGTTGTTGAGTCAGTTTGTACCTGCTTGTTCGCTTTTACGGTACTCTGTGACGAGTTGACTCAGCCTCATGTGGCAGAAAACGCAGTTCGTGTCATGCCAAGCCCAGCTCATGGAGCAGGTTTTATTGACACAAACAAAATGAGCGCGAAATAGGACATTTTTAAAAATACTCGCAGTCGTGTAATGGTTGACAAAAAAAAATTGGTAATACGAGTGCCAGAAAAATACCCATATAGAAACGCAGCTTCCTGAGACGTCAAGCTCTCTATTCAGAGCCCTGAACCACCTTTTTGGCTAATAATCGACGAACCTCAGTATTCGAGCTTATGGACTGTCGAATCGATAGCCCCAAAAACTTTTCGAATCATCCAAAAACGACTGGAGCTACAGGGATTTGTCGCAGGCGCTTTCTCTCTTCTTTGCTTCTCTATCTGCTCCTTTCTCTCTGTAATCATTTTTTCTCTCTTTATTTGATGTTTTATCCATGTCTTTCTTTCTTTGTCTTTCTCACACTCTTTTTATTTCAATGCTACGCTTTATATCAGAACTGTCAATTGGGCGAGTTGGTGTGCTTCCATCTTGAACAAATATTAGCGCGACAAAAACGAGGACGAGAAAAGAAAAGACAGACTACAGCGCTTAAAACAGACAGATTACAGCACTCTAGACTGTCTTTTCTTTTCTCGTCCTCGTTTTTGTCGCGCTAATATTTGTTCAAGGTGCTACGCTTTACCTCATCCTCAACCTCAGTCCCCTCTCTCACCCTCTCGTTGAACTGTACACAACAGGCTATGCTATGCTCAGCTAGCGTGCCTGGATAGCCGAGTGGTTACGACGCTAGCCTTCGAATTGAGGGTATGAGAGTTTGAATCTAGCCTCGCGAGGAAATTTTAAAGGTGGAAGACTAATATAACTCATTAAACGCAAAAATTGCCCGGCATACCAAGTCGGCGCCTCCCGTCGGCGTCGAAACCAGTGATGCGAAAATAGTCATTATGTGATGACGTCGCCATATCACGTCGTCACGACGTCATAGATCGACAAATGTGTGACGGCATCATGATGTCACAGTGATTCAACGTCGCACGTTGACGTCATTACATGGCAGAAAGGCCTGACCATACGTACGCGTAGCAGCGAGTCAGCGCGGAGGTTTTTACAGCGAAAGCTGTTGACAGATCACAACAAGGGTGCCGTAGTTGTCCGCCGCCGCCACCGGTGTCCGTAACCGCTATCGCACGAAATAAGAAAAAAAAACTTTAAAGAAAAAACGTTCAGGATGGAACGGGGTTCGAACCTGGGTCCGCTCGGTGCCAGCCCAGTGTTCTACCACTGAGCCATGCCTGTGCTCGAAAACCCGGCGCACAAAAAACCTATACAAGCATTATGTCGGGAAGGAACCGCGTTAACATGCACAATATAACGTGGCAGAAGAGTGAAACAACAACCAGGCGTCACAGAATGCCATTTGTGAAACCAGGCGTCACACAATATGAATTGCATTACGAGGGGGGTCGTTGAATGCTTCTAACCCATTACAAAGGGCTCAGCCATAATTCTTCGTCGTCATCAGCCACCGAATCAATTAATGGAGTAGTGGGTACCTTGCAAGCGTACTTGTATTAGTAGCCCCAAGATAGATTGCAACGGGTTTTAGAAATGGTGCTCTCCCAGCTTTCGCTGCGACTGTGCTGCGCATTCCGCGCAGGCCTGGTGGTTTTTGACGCGTCGCCGTGTCCTCTCTCTCTGGCGAGAGAGGACGCGCAGGTACGCGAAACTGCGCGCCCTCTCTCTCCATAGGGAGAGAGCGCGGCGGTGCGTCAAAGAGCCACACGCTGACACGCGGCCACGCCTACGTGTGAACAGGCCTTTATACCTTGGTACACGGTGGGTCGATCACGGAGGCCGTGCAAAACCAGGCGAGGTGCCTCCGATCCTGGAGGCAGTGCAAAACCACATTAGGTGCAGAAGCTTTCGATAGGTGGCCGGTCAGGAATAATACATCGAATGACGAGAAAGCGAAGGTAGCTATCGCCTTACAATAGTCTTAGGTGAATGCATAAGGAACCCTGTGAATTTTCTGAGGCAAAAATTTCTTTTCCTCTCTTTTTTTCTCTTTCTTTTTCTGTCCCTGCTCGCCCTCTTGCCCATCAGTGTCATTGCATCACACGCCGGATACATCAGCGTACGTGTTCTGGGAGATAAACAGATAAGGAAGAAGATGACGAAGGAAATGCGTGCCGTTTTCTACCTACCACACACGGCAAACCTCGAGCATAGAAACTCTGCCGGCGCGGAACAAGCACCGCAGTCACAACGAAAGCTGGAGGAGCAGCCTTTCTGGATCCGAGTGTAAAATTTCTTGGGGCAAAATAATCGAGGCTCAGCACACGGCACAGATCGCACGCCTTTCAAGCACCAAAGCGGGCAGAGATATTCTCGTCAAGGTCGGTCTGAACACCATAGCGGGAAGGGAGAACGTTCAGCAGTTACCGAAAGCCATGCTAGAATGAATTACAGGGCTCCCCATGCCAAGAAACGTACACCCGGTCCACATTCACGGAAGAAGACTCGCCCGCGCCAGAGCCCTCGCGGCAGACGCCGCAAGGTTTCCCGACCAGACAGCTTTCGTGGATGCAGCGCACATAACGGGAAAGCAGGCCTACTCGGTAGTAGTAATCGATGGACAAGGACGAACGCGCAACTCACTCACTCTTTACACCAAGAGGCCCGAGGTAGCCGAACAAGCAGCGACAGCACTAGCTCTCACAGAGTCGCGCTTCACAACAGTATATAGCAACTCTAGAGGAGCCACTCGAGCTTTCGCAAAGGGCGGGATAGACAAGACGGCGCTGCGAATATTAGGCGGACATAACATCACCGATCACTCAATCGTATGGTTCCCGGTATACGTGGGCAGGCTTCGTACAGGCTTCTCAACAACAGACCATATTCATACTATCAATCAGGTGATAGAGAAATGCGCGGAATACAACCAACCCCTATACATAGCCTTCATAGATTACGAGAAGGCATTTGATTCGTGGAGACATCAGCAGTCATGCAGGCACTGCGGAATCAGGGCATCGACGAAGCCTATATAAACATAATGGAAGAAATCTACAGCGGATCCACAGCCATTATAGTCCTCCATAAAGAAAGCGACAGAATCCCAATAAAGAAGGGCGTACGGCAGGGCGACACGATCTCTCCAATGGTATTCACCGCGTGTTTACAGGAGATTTTCAGGGCCCTAGATTGGGAAGAGTTAGGCGTAAGAGTTAATGGAGAGTATCTCAGTAACCTGCGATTCGCTGATGACATTGCATTGATGAGTAACGCGGGAGACGAATTACAGCTTATGATTACTGAACTGGATACGGAAAGTAGAAGAGTAGGTCTGAAAATTAATATGCATAAAACTAAAGTAATGTGGAACAGTCTTGGCAGGGAACAGCGCTTTGCGATAGGTGGCGAGACACTGGAAGTTGTAAAGGAGTACGTCTCCTTAGGGCAGGTAGTAACCGCGGAGCCGAACCATGAGAGTGAAATAACTAGAAGAATAAGGATTGGATGGGGCTTATTCGGCAAGCATTATCAAATCATGAATGGTAGTCTACCACTATCCCTCAAGAGGAAGGTATATACAGCTGCATCTTACCGGTACTTACCTACGGAGCAGAAACCTGGAGACTTACAAAGAGGGTTCAACTTAAACTGAGGACGACGCAGCGAGCGATGGAAAGGAAAATGATAGGTGTAACCTTAAGAGACAGGAAGAGAGCAGAGTGGGTCAGGGAACAAACGGGGGTTAAGGATATCATAGTTGAAATCAAGAAGAAGAAATGGATATGGGCCGGGCACGTAGCACGTCGGCAGGATAACCGCTGGTCATTAAGGGTAACTGACTGGATTCCAAGAGATGGCAACGCGTGAGGGGGGAGAAAGAAAATTAGGTGGGTAGATGAGATTAAGACGTTTGCAGGTATAACGTGGCAGCAGAAAGCACAGGACCGGGTTGACTGGCGAAACATGGGAGAGGTCCTTTGCCCTGCAGTGGGCGTAGACAGGCTGATGATGATGATGATGATGATGATACGTGGACAGCTTAGGAGTCAACCTGCGGAATCTTAACGAGACCGCACACGAGGCGGCGCGAGGACTCTTCGACCGCGTCACTCCGGTTTCCCCCCGCTACACTGCATATTGAGTACAGGGTTCAACTATTCACTTATAACGAGATCACTAAGCACTTTTATCGAGGCCGGCGAGAGTTCCCCCTCCCAGATAAGAAATTAACGCGCAGACAGTCGGACGTTACGCTTGCTCCAGACTAACACATACCCCAACCCCTGGCGCATGAAGCATATCGACCCAGACTACGACGGACAACTTGTGTGTGAACAGTGTCGTGAACGTGTAAATTTGAACCATATGCTATGTGGTTGTGCACCGAGTGACACTTACGCCCAGAACAAGGAACAGTGGGCCAAAGTGCTAAGAAGCGCTTCACTAGCAGACCAACTTCGGGCTGTGCAGGAGGCCCGCGAGGCGGCGGAGAGCTTCGGGCTTTCTTTCCCGACGTGGGAGGTGCCCTCTACGCCTGGCGCCTAGCCGAGTGTCCTTCAGGGCCCCTTTTCGGGCAAAAGAATTTCACCACCACCACCACCACTACTGGAACGGTCAAGAGGTTCAGTCGCGCTTAATATCACTTGCAACACGGGAGCGCGTGGCCTCACGAGTTCAAAGATTGCGCATGGCTTCCACTAGCCTGTATTTCCAATACTAAACGCGTTGCTCTCACTTGGGTATGATCCCAAATAAGAAAATAATATTTAGGTGTTGAAATAAAAAAGAAGTTGAAGCCATGCGCCACCTTTGAACCCTTGAGGCCACGCGCTCCCGTGTTGCAAGTCATATTGAGCGCACCTGTACATGTTACCTTTCAGAAATCACGATAATTTCCGGAATTGTGGCAGTACACAGAGTGATATTAATTCATCATTCTTCGGACAAGCAAGGCATCCGCTTAACGCCTACTGGGCATTGTGTGCACTATGTTGATGATGTGCATAATCATAATAAAAAATTATTGCTGAGCCCTTTGTAACAGGTGGGGAGTTTTTAACTGGAGAAACGGCCAAACACTGGGTACTTGGAACAAAACGCGAAAATAGAAGAAACAGTGCGAACACAGAACAAAGGAAGATGACACGAGGACCGGCGGTGACTGCTACTTGCAACCTTTATTAAAAAAAACAAACACATAAAAACCGCACAGGAAACTTTAAGAAAACGTTATGCGACAGTTTTAATCACGAGCTTGACGTCATATAGCGGATTTCGTTGTCTAGCACATCCAGCCACAAATCGCGCAATTTGCATTCTGTTACGCCTCAATGTTATTTTACTTTTCTACCACACTATAATACATCTCTTAAGGTGATTCATCGCCCGACATGACGCCTTTCTAGGGTCTTTTAGTGGAGCAGTTTCAACCATTGGAGAGGCTATTGTTGAGATCTTATCACAGATGTAGCTGCCAATTTCTGGTTACTGCGCAGAATAATAAATGGGGTTTGCATTAAAATAATCGCTACTACTAGGAATCATCCTACGGATGTTAGAAAGGAGATGCAGGAAATATTTCTTTACCAAATGCTCCGTTTTAAGAGTGGAGTACTTCAGGAGCCTACGCTGTATTACGTTGTCACCGTAATGTGCTGCAGTAGCTTGGCGTAACGTAGGCAAAACGACATATAGCATATCCATTTGGGCGCGCGCTCGCACCACAGAGAGGTCCTCTTCCTCTTGTTCTTCTAGCGCCTTGATGATGATAGAAATACAGACAAGAAACACAGAGACCAAGGGAAAAGAAAACAGGAAAGAGAGGAGGAAAGAAAAAGAAAACCGAAGAGAAATAAAGAAGGCTACCCAGTTCTGCACTATATATATACCTTTAGGCTTGGCACCACTAGTGCAAGCTTCCTTAATTGTTTTTAATCATGAACGTCTCACCGAGCCCTTCATGCCATTTTCTATAGCCCCTCAATTTTCTATTGTTCAACCTGAACAGATGTATTGACGATACCTCACGCTTTGCTGTCATAGCTATTTGGGGTGCCGCCTGTATCCTGTTGCTGGCTCTTTCCGGGTGTATCGTGATTGCTTGATATGGAACTCGCATTTATGTTTTACTTAGGTACGTTATTGCGATAGCAGATGTATGGACAGTATCGATGGGTTTTCGTCGTCGCCGTTATGTTCCGCATGAAGCCCAAATCACGAACACCGCCCCACGGATCACATGTCTTACCCGCGGGTAAAAAAAAAAAACGCGAGTGGGGACAAGAAACGCGGCTCAAGCGGAGCTGCAAACGAGCCAGCCATTTCCGTCACAAGAAGGGCGCATAGGATAACATTACGCGTGCGAGGCCTGCCGTCGAGTGCTCCTCAAGCAGAGAGGAAACACGCCGTCCGTCTATCCCTAGACAAAAAAGCATGGACGCCAGGGGGAGGGCAAGGGGTGCGGCTGCGTCACTCAAGCAGCAAGGGAATCGGCAACGTTTTCTGGGATGGATGCAGCTAGCTGGTCCGTCAACACGTCTTGTTGGATATCGCGGGGTCCTGGCACCAAGCACATTCAGACATGCTGTTTGAGTGTGTACACCATGCGCGAGAGTGAGTAGAGCGAGACAATGACTGGGTTTTTGTGCTTTTTTCAGAGTTTTAGATCTTTTACCACGCTAACGGAATCTGTGTATACTACTGCACTTTGGAGTTTAATTGTTCAGTATGTTTGATGCTGCAAATATTGCGAGAACTTTGTATGAAGATGCTGTATTCGGGGACAGAACATCGACATCTGAAAAACATGGTCAGACTACTGAGACTTTGAGGCGCATGTAACTAATTCAGGGCAAGTTTATTCGGGCTGCCGTTCGAGGAAGTGCGTAGGGATATGAGCAATAGGCAAGTGTTTGTTAACTTCCTGCAAGGAAAAATGACATTCTATGAGCCGCCACTACCACGGCGGGAAATATACACCAGTAGTCATTAGACGGTGCTCATGAAGCGACAGACCCATTTCATCAACTCGGCCTTTCACGCGAAGTGAGTAGGACTGTCTCACCAAAGGACGGTTGCGAAAGAGGGCAGAACTGCACAAATCATTGACAGTAGGGAGTGAGGGGTGTTCGTAGTTTGCGTTAACTTTGAGAACATACACGAAGGATATGTAGCATCTCTGGAAGTGCAGCGACACCACATTTAATTCAACGTAGACGCTTTCTACGCGACTCATCCTAAAGGCACCTGTAGAAAGGTGAATGCCTAGGTGGTAGACTGGGTCTAGCATCTTTGTGCGCTCGGTGTCGCAGACAGATAAACAATAGCGCTGTGGTCAAGTCGTGTGCGTATCTCAGTACATGGCTGTGAACTTTAATATATTTCCAATCCATAGACATATGCCTCGAGTTCACGCTTCACATGGTGCTCTCGTTGTCTCCGTAATCTTTTTGGACATGCACACTTTTATGTTTAAATGTGTCCTTCAAACGTGCAAATAAACCAGTCGCTAGTGAGCACTCTTGCTGTGTCGTTCTTCTTTCCTCCATTGTCTGCTCCCGCGCTCCCAGTCTGTTGAACGAATATCAGTTACCAACTAGCCCACCTATCGATTATTTTACAATGTATTTCTATTACACAGTTCTCTTTTAACTGTTTCAATCCCTCTCTTCAAGCCCCCCCCCCCCGCCCCCCACCCCCCAATCTGGTGTAATGGATAGCGGTCGCTACGTGTCGCGCAAGAGTAGCAGCGTGGGAACTTCGTCAAGGAACATACCTTGGAGCATGTCTGGCAGATGTACAAATGCTTTTCGGATGGAAAAACCGTCCCTTGGACATTTGAAAAGGGTGTGTCGAATTGTTCGTTTTGAATCGCAAACACAAGTCCGCAGGCATAAGGACTGGTCGAGGGTCATTTGTGACCTGAACATCCGTCGATGTACCGACCGCAGTACGTATCTCGAATAGTGTGACTTTGAGAACAGTCACGGAACTCCTGTGGAATCGCATGAGACGACACCTTCCTCTCAAGCAAAAAGAAGCTTCGCGTGATGGAAGTCTACAGAACCTGAGCGATGTACCCCTGCCAAAAGAAATTGAGAAGGTTCTGCCAAAAGGCCTGAAGTTATCCGCGGAACTGACGCTTGGACCGGAACAAAAAATTGCTACAGCATGGGCTCTCTGCAAGCTGGCCAAGGAAGAAGAACGTTATAGCTGTGTAACAGAATGTGTTCACGCAGTTTCGAAAAATCTTAGTGATTGTAGTCGAAAAGTGGATGTTGAACCTATCGTAAGGTTTTGTTTCCAAAAAAACAGCTAAGAATACTCATTTCTGGCAAGGAATAATTCTGTGTCATCATCCAATAGAGACTTTTCAAGAAGGCCGATGAAGCGTTAGATAGGAATTTAAAACAAATTTCCTGCAAAAAGCAAAGATGTAAAGACTAGAGCGACGTCGCTGCTAGGAGGGCTTAAACTAGGAAAGCTCGGCTCTTGTGTGCAAAAGGCGAAATGTGCAGAGTTATGATATTGTTCTGCCTTAAAACGCATAGAGCGGAAATTCCATTACGCGCCATTCTTTCAGAGAGAGCTACGTGGCAGTTGGCAGTGTCCAAGTTTCTGCAGAAGCATCTTTCTACGCTGCGCGTAAGTGACCCTTTGGTTGAATACCTCAACAAGTATCAATGTTCTGATGTCACAACGCTTAGCATTGATGTCATGGATTTCTATTATTCCTTGCCGCATGACCAATTGCTAAACTCCATCGAGCAGTTCATTGGGCAATACAATCACGAGTTATAGTTTAGGGAATAGCACACGAATTCCGACGGAGTATTCTCTAGAAATTATGACATCGCAGTTATACCTGAAGTCCATCTTCATCGTAAGGCTACGAAACCTGTACATGCAGAAATCAGGTGCTTACATTGGCTCAAATGTGGCACCTGCATTAAGCAACATTTTAACACGAAAGTGTTTTATGCCGGGGTCCACCACGGCACCTCCGACGTATTTCCGTCACGGATATGACATTCTAAAATATAAACTAACGCATTGAGATCAAAGAAAAAGCCAGAAGAAAAAACGGCAGATCCCACGCATTGTGGGAATCAATGTAATGCGAAGCAGCCAGCAAAGAGCAAATCATGCTGTACATAATATGCATATCATCGTTTACATGTTAGGACTTGTAATTTATGTTCGTCCTACAGTCACGTCACGTAATAGCAATTCTTGTGTATAACAAGCTAGCGAGCTCGACGCAAGCGCACCATGAGCGTGGCATGTAAATGGCATTGTAGATGACACGCATGCCAGGATTTTCATGTTTCCACCTGCCACTTATGTTCGTTATACAGTCATGTCACTCAATACCAAATTTGGTGTATATCAAGCCAGCGAAATGGCCGCGAGCGCGCCATGAGCGTGGCATACAAGTCATGTCGCACATGACATATCATGATTCCCATATTACCACTAGCCATTTATGTTCGTCATGCGTCACGTCATGCAATACCAAATTTGGTATATATCAAGCTAGCGAAACGGCCGCGAGCGTGCCATAAGCGTGGCATGCAAGTCATGTTGCACATGACATGATTTCCAAATGACCACTTGGCATTTATGTTTGTCACACCGTCATGTCACGCAATACCAAATTTGGTGTATATCAAGCTAGCGAAACGGCCGCGAGCGTGCCATGAGCGTGGCATGCAAGTCATGTTGCACATGACATGTCACGATTTCCAAATGACCAACTGTCATTTATGTTCGTCATACAGTGACGTCACGCAATACCAAATTTGGTGTATATCAAGCTAGCGAAACGGCTGCGAGCGTGCCATGAGCGTGGCATGCAAGTCATGTTGCACATGACATGATTTCCAAATGACCACTTGACATTTATGTTTGTCACACAGTCATGTAACGCAATACCAAATTTGGTGTATATCAAGCTAGCGAAACGGCAGTCAGCGCACATGAGCGTGGCATGTAAATCATGTTGTACATGACATGCAGGTCATGATTTTCATATTACCATCTAAAATATTGCTGGTCATTGAAAAATATCTGATCGTACCAATTTTTGGATATATCAAGTTATGAAAAACGGCCTCAGCAGCACTACAGCCATGGCGTGTAAATCATGATTTTCTAGATTTGACCAGTCATTCTTCTTCGTCATATAGTCATGTAATGCCATACCAATTTTGGTATAAATCCCATTAATGATGCGGCCAGGAGAGCAAAAAGTCGTAGGCGGCTAGATAGATAGATAGATAGATAGATAGATAGATAGATAGATAGATAGATAGATAGATAGATAGATAGATAGATAGATAGATAGATAGATAGATAGATAGATAGATAGATAGATAGATAGATAGATAGATACGCTCAAACTCGCCGAAGTTCGCTCAGAAATGCTTCGCATTTAAAAGGTCCGACGCCGGGCGTCGAACATACGACCTCTCGCTCCGCAGCGCGAAACCGTTTACTCGGCCACGAGAGCGTACGTAGTACGTCAGCTTGCTCACGGCACGCTGTTTATATACACCATATACCGTTGGCGGCGCTCATAGCTCGTCGACTTCAGCGCGTTTTTGTCATCACTAGTGTGATGGCGCGAAGGTGGCACGGAGTGCGTGCTCTAAAGGTCGTCGCGCCTCTCGCTGCGATGAGCGCGCGCCTCCACGGGGCGTTGTCGCTCCTGCCCGCGAGCTTATCTTCTGATCGGGGCATTCGGGAGCTTTCTACGTCTTGTGCTTCCACCGCAAGTTTTCTTTGAATTTACAGCACGTTAAAAATGGCACGAAGGTGCCTTCGCTCGCCGCAGCGGCCGCGTTTACGAAAGAAGCGCGCTGCTCACACACGAAGTAACAAATGTGATAGTTGTTGGCGCTCGTCCTGTCTATGCTTGTGCGTTCATTTCGTGCGTCTTTGTGTTAGAGCAGCGCGCTTTAAATGTCGAGCTGTGACAGTCCGTGCTCGTCTTGTGTATGCTCATTTCGTGCATCCTTTCTGCTTAAGGTACGCGCAGCAAGTTTCGAGCGGCTTGCCGTTCTTCACGGGACATTACAATTTCTTGCTGTAGCATTCATTCCTTCGAACTTTTGGCTAAACAATGCACAATGAACGCTCAACTACCTTTGTGGAGACACTTTTCACTTTCGTGTTATACCGATTCCTTTGACAGAGTGATCAGTCATGTTTTGTCTAGGGAAGGTGGATACAGCTTTAATCGCTAAACTTCAGCCAGGCTCAAAAATATCCAGATACATTGACGATTACTTGATCTTTGTGGAAAATTTGTCAGCATTGAACTGTAACGATATTATTGCAAGTTTTGAGGCTTAAGGCACGGGACTCCTTCACTTTACTTCACTGCACTTTCATTTCCTTAAAGGCCACCTCAAGGGGGGGTATTACATAAGGGGTGGGTTTACAATTGGGGTAACATATATACATAATAATAATATATACACAAAAATAATACATAACCGATAAATATATACATTCATAACATACTCACAATAACTCCGATTTGCTTTCGAGGTTCCAAAAGGTAAAAAAGATTCTATTTGGACTTTTACCTGTCTTTTTTCTCTTTATGAAAAGCATGTTTGCTAGCATTGTAATCCCCGATCTGCGAAACCTGTTTTTGGTTTCTCGTCCAGGCATTCTAAGAAAGTAAAGCGCAGATTGATAGTATCATGCGTATATTCCGCCCTTGAAAAGAAGCTGCTTTCATAGATGTACAGTCGTTTCGTAGCACAGATAGAACGGTCAAGAGCTGCTGGATACACTTCCTATTTAATTTTCTGGGTGCGTGAGAAGCTATTAAAGCTGGTCAAAACAATCAACAACGTACTTGTACGTCTTCGCTGAAGAAAACAAAATTGCAGCAGCAATGCCTTATGTTCATAAAATGGCGCAAGGTATAAAAAAAGCGGGAATGAGGTTTGGTGTGCGCGTTATTTTCTCTTCACCCAATAAACTGGGCAGTATATGTGCAGTGGTGCATAGGAGAACACAGGGCATGTCAAAAGGCAAGAGTGGGCTCCAAGAACAAATAACACAGTTTGTGAATTGCGCCTCAGGAGTGGTAGATAAGAGACCCCTGTCTTGTAAACGTATGTACATCGACCAACCGACCAATGTGCGAACATACTCCTACGGGAATGTAGAAGGTCTTGGAAGAGTACCACTTATCCACTTTTAGCGTCACACTGCAATTCATGCCAATGCTCACCACTCTTTGTAAGAACAACTATTTTGTCCCGGCATCCTCTTCAATCTACATGAGATAATTCTGAAGCTTATCACATTTCCAGGAATGCAGATCACTGTATAAGCCACCCATCATTGTCACTTCATGACAATGAATTTATCTATGTAGATAATCCATAGACATGTGCCTGGAGTACACGATTCACATGCTACTCCTATCTTCACAATGTTTTTGTATGCGTACTGTTGTGTATAAATGTGTCCTTGTAATGTGCAAATAAACCAGTTTTTAGTGAGCGTTCGTTTTGTGTCGTTCTTTCTTCGTCCGTTGTCTATTTCCGCGCTCCCAGTTCATTGAACGAATATGAATTAACAACTCGCCCACCTATCGATTCTTTTGCATATGAGGCTTTTTTACATGTCCAATCAGACATTTTCTATCACTGGCCCATGTTGTATGCGACGAAACATTCAGTATACTCATTACTTTCATGCACTTCTTTTTGAGATTTTGGATGTGGGGGGGGGGGGGGGTACAAATGTAAATTTTATGTATAAAAGAACGCCCAACAATTTGTGTTCTGTTCTCACAGGTAGGCGCTGGCCATTCAGGTCAATGTCCAGGTAAGAATGGAAGCCTCTGTCTTTTGGGAATAAGGCACAAATGATTTTTTTGCAGATTAAGGCAGAAACCGTTCTCGTCTGCCCATTAGGTTACCTTGTTCAGACCAAGTTGAACCTGCCGCTAGCATACTGCAAGATGTCATGGTTGAAAACCATCATCGGCTTATGTACAATAAAAAAAATTGAAGCACACTTTGTACATTCCAAAGTGTGTTCGGCGAAAGCGTGTGGCCATTCCACTGATTATGCCATGTCTTTTTTCTTTTACACTCTGAGTGGGATAAGACACAAACCGAATGGGTGCGTGTTTTCTTCTTTAATTTTTTTACCGCGAATCGCAGCGAGACGCGAGACTCATCTTCCTCCGTTCGCATGCGTTAGTATTTTCTCGCGCTTTGCGCATCGTGCAAACGCCATCCGCGTTCCAGCTCTTAAATTCATGGACCCTTTGTAAATTGGAAAGTGTATTCCGTGAACGCCTGGGTCCATTGAGACGGCGTCGGTCAGAATGATTGCAAACTCTGGGCGCAGCGACGCTACGCAAGCAAAGCGCGAGCGCTAGAGTCCGACGCGACCGGCGTCCGTCTGCGCATCCCGGCGGCCACCTGGCTCCGTGCCAGAGTTCGGATGGACAGACGGATGGACGGACGGACGGACATGGACAGATGGACGGACGGACGAACAGACAGACAGACGGACGGACGGACACCGGACGGAGGTCGGACGGACACCGGACGGACGTGAGCATGAGACATTAAAGGCTTTCGCCTTAAAGATTACACCATCTCCCGCTAAAGGGAACCATGTGTAGATGCGAAGCAACGGGCGCTAACGCTTACACTGGCGGCGGCGTTGACGCTGGCGCTCATCGCAGCGTTGCACAGGAGAGAAACCTGGGGGGGCGCAAAGCACGCAGTGACGGGCCGGTGTTTCCTACTGGAACATCCCAATCGCTGCTAATGGGCAATGAGAGACAGAAGACTCGGACTGGACACAGAGACCCGCAGTCCGCTTTTAGTTAACGCGCACACTGCGAATTTTTTTATCGTTCGACAACGCACAGGAGAAATCTCCCACCGGCACCACCTTGCAGGTCAAGATCCATTGCCATATATACGGGGTGGCCAGTGAACGGTTGTGCAGCGCGAGCAGTCGGTTTTTTCAACCAAGAAACTCGCTAGCAGACGCTGCCTGCGTCGGCGTCGCGAGGCGAGAGAGGGGGGGAGCGTAGGAGAGGGGAAGACGCGCATGCGCAGTGGGGGGTGTGGACGCCACGGGCAGGGATGCCTAGAGGAGAGAGGAGGAGCGTAGGAGGGGAGAAAGGGGGGAGCATAGGAGGGGAGAGAGGGAGGGGACGCGCATGCGCAGTGAGGGTGTGGCCTCCGCGGGGAGGGATGCTTATAGGAGAGAGAGGTGGAGAGGAGGTTTTTTATTTTTATTTTTTTTAATGGGTTGGCGCATGCGCAGTGGGGGGTGTGGACGGACGGACGGACGGACGCTGGACGGACCGACGCCGGACGGACACCGGACGGACGGACGCCGGACGGACGGACGCCGGACGGACACCGGACGGACGTGAGCATGAAACATTAAAGGCTTTCGCCTTAACCCATTAAGACCCACGGAAGAACTACTGGTCCGATTTTATTGACATTTTGCGTATTTAATTAACCACAATAGAAAACCACATGTGCAAATTTTCATACAGTTATGTGTATTTCTCCAGGAGTTATGATAGTGTACTATAAAAAGTACGCTGGGCCTTCGAGATAGCAATCGGCGAGGTGACTTGGTGTAAGAATGGCGAATACGGTGGGCCCTTGCCAAACAAATAACAAACATATCTTGGCCCATGCAACTTAGTCAAGGACCAGCGCTTCATGAAAAGGGTAACGTCACGTGTTTGGCGACACCATTTTGGTGTATTTTGGCAAAATGCAACCAGCTTCTTGCCAGCTTCTTGGGAAAATGCCCGTATGGATAGAGGGTAATAAGAAGCACAGTGGACGCTGGAGATCTTTGATACTTCTGTTGGGTACAAGGCGCAGTCAGTGTTCTGCTATTATGCGACTAAAGGACAATAGTCAACGCGTAGAGGGTCTGCTAAAACCTCCAGTGTGGTAGCAGATGCTTTATGCGTTGTCTGCGGCTTTTTGATCATCTGGGTAAATAGGGGCTAGTACCACATTTCCTCATGGATGAAACTTTTCTAGTCATTCGCAGCTTGATCGTAGAGCTCAATCCCCCCTCATGGAATTGTTACTGCGGATGAAGGAGGAGGACAGTGGCACTACATTTTTTTTCTTTTATATGAATGACCACCACGATAGATTGTATAGTGACTCAACTGTGTAGTTTTTCGTCAGAAGAGCAACTATGCTGTTGTCTTTGCCATTTTCGAAACAAATCTGCTTTCCTGAGCCAAAACAGAAGTTATCTTGCCAACGTTCTTTTCGTTCCATGTTTTTTTATCGTTAACAGAGAGCATTCATTCGTACCGTCGTCATTCCCCTCCTTCTCCTAAGTTCCCATGTTAGAGTGAGAATCGGCAATTAAAACATGTAGATGTTCTCGTATATTGACAGCGAGATCTTCCGCAGGCTCATGAGTCTGAGGTTAACCGAAAAAACGGCATTCATAACAAAAAAAAAGCCTGTTCAATCTATGGTGCAACGCATAACATAAGTTACATGTACGCTCCCACGAAGTCCCACTGTACTAAATAAAGTACAGCAACATTTGATTACTCCTCACAGAAAAACTATGCACTCAATAGGCTTCTCGCGCTTTGCAGGGATTGAATTGCTCTTGCTGAAGCAGAAGCAGCCCGTTTTTTCAGCATATAAAATATAAAACTTCAAAGTAATTCAGAAAAAGTAGCACTGACCACGTGCGTTTAACAGGCTCTAACTTTCCTAAAGTTTGACGACTCATAAAACAGAAAAAATATAACCGAGTCAATATTCCAAACTAGGATTATCTTGCTGCAACCTTTGACATAAAAAATTCTAACGGTCAAGATCAGAATATTCTGTTTTGTATTTTCTATTCCCGAAAAACGAAGTGTACTTTTTAAAGTACAGTGGGCCCTAATGGGTTAAAATACTGCGTGGAATGCACAGACACGGGGAATTTCTAATTATCCTAAGAAGTGTATGACTGAGGACACCACCCTGTGGTACTTCAGTTTCTCGAACAAATGGTCGTCATTGAACATTTCCGGTTCGCACACAGAATGGACGGTCCGACAAGTAACTCTCTATTTTGTACATTTTACCACGTGCACCTAAGTGGGACAGGCTTCTCAATATTCCGAAGCGCCAAGTTGTATCATGCGCTTTTTAAATCCGAATTCATTTCATAGTCGGGCTATGTCAGGCATCCGGCGTTGTCCAGCGTTGTCCGCGGAGGAGGAGGATAGGTTGAGGAGGTAAGCGCCGGCAGGTGTTAGATGTGAAGCATCTTATGGCGAAGCTTAATCCGGTGGTGGTGGTGGGCGGCGTGACCACCCTTACTGCGCATGCGCAAACCCTTTAAAAAAATAAAAATAAAAAACCTCCTCTCTCCCTCTCTCTCCTCTAGGCATCCCTCCCCGCGGCAACCAAACCCTCACTGCGCATGCAGCTTACAGAGGCAACTTGTTGAGCTATAGGTCTGTAACTCGATGCAGATGATGGATATTTGCTCTGTTTCAGAACAGGAAGTAAAATGTCCTCTTTCCAGGAAGTATGAATCACGCCACGAAACTTACGGAATTGCAAAGGGAAATGAGAGTTTACTGCACTTCGGGAGGTTGGTATACCAACATTTCATATACATGCTATGCGGTCGGAACCTGGGCACGATTTGTTGCAGCAATTTAGCGACGCCCGCGACTCGGCTAAGCAGAAAGGTTCATTGCATGCTTCGTGTTTTGCACACTTCCGTTCTTGCTTTTGTGCCTCTATTCTTGATTTATAGAGTTAGAAACGCTCAGGGTAGCGCGACGAGGTGGACTCGTGTTTAAAGAGAGAACCGAGGAGGATTGCTTATTTTCCCAAGGTGGCGCCCTGCGTGTTTATTAAGGGAAGTGAATGTTTGCCGCGGAACTTTTATAACCCCGTTCCAGATTTTACCTTCGGGTGTGTACGAGTTGATTCCTGACAGAAACCTGCCAAATCATTCATCGAACCTGCCGGCGTGTCCCCCTTTCTTGTGATTTAATATTTTTGCAATTCGTTAGGTTCTCCTCTGTAGGTAAATCCCGGAGCAACTTCCATACTTTATTTTGCGTGTTGCGGACTTTCCTGCTTTAATCGTTCGAACAGGGAGCACGTCGTCTGGAACCAGGGCTGCTCGCTTCGGGAATACATTTCGAAGCGACATCAGTCACCAGACCTGTCAAAGACTTCACAGCATCTTCAATCGTTGGAGCGGGAATAGCAGCCCACGTCACGCAAGAAAGAGTTCGGAACCTCCCCCAATCGACAAGGTCGAGCTTCCACCGAGGCACCTGGGGAAGATGCTTGTTTTGGTTGTGCGCAGTCCGCCACGCACTGGTTTAGCTTTTAACACGACAGTGTTTTATGCCGGGTCCACCACGATTCCACTGACGTATTTCCGTCATGGATATGACATTGTAAAATATACACGCAAAGCAAGAAACTTACAAGAAAGAGTTCCGTCACCGGAAGTCGAACCTACGACCTCTCGCTCCGCAGCGCGGCGCGAAGAGACTCGGCCAGGAACCGTTCGTTCTTTGGAATACTAACGGTAAGTTACTCAGACATCGGTGACTTCAGCGTGTTTTTGTTATGGCCATTGAGATGGCGCGATGGGCGCGCTTTAAAGGTCATCGCCTCACGTGTTGCGATGCGCGTGCGCCTCGCCAGGACGTGTTCGCTCGGGCGCACACGCTTCTCTCGTGATAGCGGTTTGTACATCTTGTGTTTCACTGCCGCTGAAGTTAGAAAGAGCACGAAGGTCACTTTTCTCGCTGCAGCAGCCGCGTTTGCGAAAGATGTGCGCCGCTCACACACAAGGAAGTAACAACTGTGGCAGTTGTTAGTTCGCGCTCGCCCGTGCACTTAGATTGAGGTGCATGTTAAAGAACACCAGATGGTCGAAATTTCCGGAGCACTCCTCTACGGCGTCTCTCATAATGATATTGTGGTTCTTGAACGAGAAATTTCAGATATTATTTTGTTTGTTCGCACTCATCGTGTGTATACTTGTGCGTTCGTTTTGTGCATCCTTCTCTTTGAGCAGCGCGCTCTCAGTTTCGAGCTACTTGACGTTCATCACATCACATTATAATGTGTTTCTATAGCGTTTACTCCATCTTCCTTGTGGTGAAGCAATGCCGAATAAACGCTGAACTACTTCTGAGAAGACACGTTTCACTTTCGTGTTATACCGATTCCTATGACACAGGGAGCAGCCTTTTGTTTTCACTCACTATGCACCGCACGTTGCAGCTATTGCGACAACCGTAGGCCACATACCACGCATCAGCTGTCATGGTTGTCATGTCATCTGACGCGCTGTCTTATGCGAGAAATAAATAGGAGTGGTTGGGTCAGTTTGTACGTGCTTGTTCGCATTTTCGGTGCACAGTGACGAGATGATACAGCCTCATGTGACAGATAAAGCAATTCCTGTCATGCGAAGCCCAGCTTTGATTAAAAAAAAAACCAGCGGGAAACAGAAAATGGAGAAAATAGACAAAAAGAACACGACGGGACAGGCTGGCACTTACAACTCAGTTGTAAGTGAAACCCAGCTTATTGAGCACGTTCTATTGACGGAAGCATGATGAGGGCAAAATGGGGCGTTTCTAAAAATAACATGTTCATGTCTTGATTGACAAGTGTTTGGTACTACGACAGGATCTAAGAGATATAAACACAGCTTGCTCAGAAGTCAAGCACTCGTTGGAGGGGTCCTGAACAACCTCGCATTAAAAAAAAAAAAAAAAAAGACGCGAGTTCTTTCTCAGTTCTTTATTTCCGAGTATGCGCCAATATGAATGCCTTATACCTATCATTGAAGGGATTGCAGCGGTCTCAATGTCACTCATAGAAAGGAAGCAAGTAGATATTGTTGAAGAGTTTCTCTCGTTACTAATACTAGCCCTTAACGTTTAATTATTTTGAATTTCATTCTTCCTACTGCCTACGAATTTCGGGTACCACTGTGGAGACCCGTTTTGCACTAGCGTACGTCAACAGTTTTAAGGAACCGTTAAATGAAAGTTTTTAAATTCACTTCCGTTGAAACCTTGTGCCTGTTGAATACATAGTATACATATGTATACATATGAATACAAATATATACATAGACGGCGAAGTTATTCTAAGGGAGCATGTCATAAGTGAACAAAACACAATCGTTTACAATTCCAGCAGGTTTCTCCCTAATATTCAGTAAACCACGCATCTCTCTTCCGATGAAATTCACTTCATAGAAACGACAGCATTCATTAAAAGCGAAAAGTTAAGACGACGCCCTACAGAAAATCAGCAGATAGCCAAGAAGAGCTGCATTTCAGTGGTCATTACCCGCCAGACTGAAACCAGGGACGTTTGTCAGATAGGCTAGGCGTATGTCTGTAGCGAGGACAGTGAACACGTTCACCACTTAAGCAATCCAAAGTAAGCAGTAGTTGAAGAGACTACCTGCATGACGCTCCAGTAATAATAATAACAATAATAATATCTGGAGTTTTACGTTCCAAAGCCACGATATGATTGTAAGGGACGCCGTAGTGGAGCGCTCCGGAAATTTTGACCATCAGCTGTTCTTTAAAGTACACAGGCCTCTTTCATTTCCCCTGCATCGAAATACGACCGCCGCGGCTGGGATCGAACCGGCTACCTTCAGGTCAGTAGCCGATCACCGTTAGCGCTACACCACCACGGCGGACGCACGGCACTCCAAACAGGGCACGTTAAAAACCACCAGATGGTTTAAATTTCCGGAGCTTTCCACTACGTCGTGCCTCATAATGAAATCGTGGTTTTGGAATGAAAAACTCTTGATGTTATTATTGTTTTTATATAATAATAATAATATTATTATTATTATTATTATTATTGCAAACTGATCATCCGTCTTTTGGAAGGTATATTGTCTCTTGCCACCTCTTATTGGTTACTGTATGCCATTTGCTGCTGACTGCCGAATGTATTTTCTTTTTCTTCGTTGCCAGTTGCTATGAGTGGGGCAGATGTATTTCATGTCAAAAGACTGTGTCTTGTGATGGTCGATTTATGAAATGTCTAGAATGCAAATATTCCTATCATCTTAGATATAGCTGCTCGGGTATTGCGCCCAATACATTTGCTACTATGGGGCAGTCGAAAAGAAACTGTTGGGTATGCAAAACCTGCAGAGTCAACAAAAAGCAAAGTGCTTCTGTTATGTCCTCCGACGCCCCGGCAACGCCAAGCAGCAGCGATTCTGTTTTAGCTTTGGTCGAGGAAATTAGGGATGTCAAAAAAAGTTTAGAAGTTCTGCCTGCACTAAATCAGAAGGTTGATTCACTCTTGTTTCTAAAGACAGAAATTTTGCAGCTGTCGAAGACAGTCGCTGACCTTGACGAGTCAGTTTCTTTTCTTTCAAAGCAATATCATACCACGTGTGAACAGCTGAAGTCATCAGATGGCACTGTATTGAACAGAGACAGAGAAATTAGAAAACTGAACGAAGCTGTCGAGGCCCAGGCTACAATTTTACATCGTTTACAACAAGAGCAAAACGAATCCGACCGATACAGTAGGCTTTCCAACTTAGAAATTCATGGCTAACCAGTCAACCAAAATGAAAATCTGAGAGTGCTCAAAGGTCATGCTGTGAAACCTGAACTGCATGATTTTTCTGATAATGTTGTCGTTGCCGTGCACCGCCTTCCTGACAAGCAGGATTCTTTTTCAACAGTTCTGGTGCGCTTTTGCAAGGTCGCTATGAGAGAAAAATGGTTTAACAGACGTGGTAAACTTCGAGAGTTATACCACTTTAAAGTGCTACCGAGACATTTATTCAATGATAACCTAACAAAGACCAACAATCTGTTCTGGCTTGCTGGGTCGTCGGGCAAGCAAAACAACTACAAATTTGTTTGGGTGAGAACACGCAAAATATTTGCCAAGAAGAATGAGGACGCTTTACTCATTCGAATAATCAGTAAAACTGATACTGAAAAGATCAAATGGATATGATGCCATCTGCCCCACTTGTATTTTCCAACTTCGATACCTTTAAGAGCAGCTTCGGTCCTAACTCCGTTTCAGATTTTACTTTTGTTAATGTAAATATTCGCAGCTTGCGCAAATACTTGGAGGAGTTCAAAAGGTTGGCAGAAGATGCAAATACTTCCGTGGATGTTTTTGTACTTACATAAATTAATGTTCGAGATTCAAGTCCTCCATTTATTTGTACTGGAAGGTTTCCGCGCTAAATTTTTAACTCCAGAGCTCAGTAGAGGTGGTGGTATTGCTGTTTTTGTAAATGATAAGTATACTGTTTCTATGTTGACGTTACTTTCACCCATGCTGAGGCCCTTTCTTTAAACTTGTGTTCCTTCCATGTATGTCTTACTATGTTAGCAATCTACAGCCCCCCCTAATAATAGTGTCAGTCGCTTTATTCTTGAACTATAAGCAGTTTTGAAGCGTTTCAGTTGTGAAGAAACATTTTGCATCACGGGTGACTTGAACATTGATATTCTATGTCCAGGAAAGATCCAAGTGTCTTATTTTTTTTATCTCTCTCAGCTTTTGGCCTGGAAAACACATTACAGCTTTTACACGAGAAGTCGTAAGCGGTCAGACAAAACGATCTTGTTTGGACCATATAGCAGTACGAGCGCCGATTCACATTCTGAGTTCCTCTGTCATAGCGCAATGCCTAGCAGACCATTATTTTACTTCCTGCCGCTTTTCTTCGAAAACATTGCCTTCTGCCTCTTGCTGTTTGAAAGCGGACAGCTCCTGTAAAGAAATGTGTGTGTCAATTATTGATCAAAGTAAATTGGACTCGTGAATTAAAGAGTTCGACTTGTCTTCTCTGATTGTTTCTGGTTCTCCTGGTGAAATATGTGAGAGGTTTTGCTCCAAAATGCATAGTCTGCAACATTCTTGTACTCACATTGAAGTTTGAAGTTTATTCACTATTTAGTATATATACAGAATATAAACATTTTAGTACAAAAAATGTCCCATAGTGTAAACACTGTAGGGGGGACCTTATTATAATGGTAAAACACATAACACTACTTAACAGCAAAAATGAAAATAGCAGAACATTCATAGTACAAAGTAAAAAAAAACAAAAAACGGTGATGCGAACAGGAATACAATGTGAAACATAAAATGAATAGAGGTAAGGAACCCTATAAGTTGTGTTTGAAGAACATTCAATAAATGGTGCTATTGATTAAACGTGAATTTGCGAAGCTGATGTTTGAATGACGAAACAGAAGAAGCACACTTAATAATATACGGTAAAGAATTCCAAAGCTTGATGAAGACAAAAGCTAGTCTTTGAGAACCATAAGTGGTTCGTACCTTGGGAAGTAAAGAGTTATTTGAGGAAAAGCGGGTAATGTTCAAATTAGAAAGGTTTCGGATGAGAACAAATTTTGAAGGCTGTGGTCCTTAACTACTTGATAAGCGAAAATTTATAGATTAAATTTGTTCAGGTTGTCCATATTTTGTAGGTTCAGTACAGTGCACAAATTAGTAACATGGGAGCGTCGGCTGCTCCAGGTGAGAATGCCAATGGCTTGATTTTGTACATGTTGGAGGGAAGAAAGATGGCAGTTATATCTTTCACACCCTGAAGCGATGTAATACTTAAGATGACTGTAAATGAGTGCATAATATTAAGTGATCAAAGTAATCAAATCAAAATAACATCTAGCTTTGAATAATATCATAATGCCATAAGATGTTTTCCGCTGCAGTTCTTGAATATAAGCTGCATTTTAACCGGGAATCGAGTTTAATTCCAAGGGAAGAACAATGATCTGATAGGTGGATGGGATACGAGTCGATGAAAAAGGTTGAACTTGGGCATGATTCATTGACCCAGAAAAAAAAATTAACAACTTTGTTTTGGAGGGATTTATCAAAAGCTTATTTTTAGTACACCATGTACTAACGTTAAGAAGGTCAACGTTAAGGGTTGTTATTAGGTTGCTTATTGAAATATGTGGAAGTAGGAGAGTTGTGTCGTCAGCATATGAAATGTATTCAGTTGACGAGGTTAGACATTGCGGAAGATCGTTAATGTAGAGTAGAAATAATAGTGGGCCCTGAATTGAGCCTTGTGGAACACCGACGTTAACTATTTTTTTTTTGTGGAATGGATGCCAGAGATGGATACTAATTGCTCTCGATCAAATAAGTAACTGCGAGAAAGATAGAGAGAGTTGCCAGTAATGCCATAAGATGAAAGTTTGAAGAACAGAATATCATGATTTAGTGTATCAAACGCTTTAGTAAAATCTAAAAAAACAGAACCAATGAAGTTACCCTTGTCAATTTCTAGTTTGCATTTTTCTGTAAAGTAAATGAGGGCTAAGTTAGTCGAATACCCTTGTCTAAAGCCAAATTGATTCGGACGAAATAGGTAAAATTTAGTTAGGTAGCTGCACAGCCGAACGTGTATCAGCTTTTCAATTACCTTGCTAAAAAAGGGAAGAATGGATATAGGTCTTTAATTAGATATTAAGCATCTGTCACCTTTTTTAAATACTGGGATTACCTTACTTAAGGAGATATGGTAGGGTAAACCCCCCAAAAAATCGAATTTGCAATTTTGACAGCTAAAAATCCACTGCACTCTGAGGAACAAACCTGTGGAAGCCCGACATCGAGCGGCCGCTCCAAGCGGTTTAAATGCCGCGCCAAAGTGCGCCGCGTTCCCTGGCGTAAGCAGTACGCGTACACAAAACTTCTTTTTCTCAAATTGCGGTTTTTATAAATTTCTCAACTTCAATGTACGTTTTCTCAAAAAGTACTGAATCGATTACAATGAAACTTTGCATGCATGTGCTACGACAAGTTGGAAATAATCTGAACTAAAAGAGTTGCCGATTTTCTAAAAAGTAAAACTGTAAAAAATTACACAGCAATGCGCACCCTCTGTGGCCTTGCGCGTGCAGTAATTTTTATTTTTTTTGACAAAAATTCCATAAAGGATATCTTATTTTTTTTAGTTCAGATATAACCTACAGGTCTCAAGAATAACACGGGTAATATCATTACATTTCTTTCGGTTGTTGCAGAGAAAAGGTACATTGAATAATTGAACCACTTTAAAATTTGGGAGTGGGCCACAGGTAGAGCTGTGCGCCGCCGCGCCGCGCCGCCGCCGCTGCCTGCATTTGCTCACGCCGATTGCGCCGCCGCCGAAGTTTCCAGAGTGACCACGCCGCCGCCGCCGCCGCGCAATAATGGCGGCGCGCCGCCGGTAGTCTTTCATTTTAACCCGAACGGGGAATCGGGGCATAAAATACATCACTTCACTGGGGGAGCTTTTCTCGATGTGTCGCTGTAATGGACTATCCATTTCAGCCCCCGCAGATTGGCTGGAGTGCGGTGACCAGTGCGCTCTGTGTTTCCTCATCTTCTTCCGCAACGTCATTTTGATGTCACGAAGCTTTCACAACACTCCACACTAATGAGAGTGATGGAATGCGCTTCAACGCAACGAAGGCAGCGCCCAGGCATCCGCTTGTGGGCGTACATCTCGGAGGCTGTGCATAAATTCTGATTGCGTAAGCCATCGAATTAGGTTTAATGCGGCCGCCCGTCTAACGCACCTGTGGAGGTCGGTACGCATTCCCCGCATCGTTCTCAAACATCCGGGACACATTCATATGCCAGTTCAGACTTCAAAAGTTCCTGTAAATGTCGTCCACTTTCTTCTTACGCTGGGAATGTGCTGGCGGGTTCGGTTCGGTGCAAAATTAAGGTGCAGTATTTTGAACGGTGTGTCAGAATAACATAGAATTACCATTTTGTTTCTCCGTGGCTTAAACTTTGCTTTGCAAAGTTCACAGTTGTGGCATCTCTTTATGTATTTAGCCAAGTCTTCCTTCATGCCCTTCCAAGTAAATATTTCGGTTAATTTTCTGTACGTGCTTTTGAAACTATATCGTGACCTCCAGATTCAAGGCTGTCATGTTATAGTCGCAGTATTATAGGTACTGCAGTTTCGGGTACCAGCACCCTGCCGTCTTGTATCTTGAGGTCTTCAGAGCCTTCCCACAACTTGATTAGGCTCACTTCTTCAGAATTATTACCCATGGGTACATGACTCTAGACAGAGCGTAGGCGTCCTGGTGCTTTTGTCCAGGGCGACGGGCCACTTCTAATGTGTACTGCTGAATCTCACTCACCCATCTGGCAAGCAGGTCCTTTGGCTGTGTCAATTGCCGTATATAAGTCAAGGCTTGGTTATCTGTGTACACTTTAAAGTTTCTTCCTTCAAGATAGCTCCTAAAATACTTGAGCGCCATAACAACGGCCAAGGCTTCTTTTTCTGTGGTAGAATAATTTACTTGAGCCTTTGTAAAGGTGTAGGAAAAATATGCAATCACTTGCAGCATTTGTGCGACAGGCTTATTGGTGTCTCTTTCATGAAGGACGGCTCCGGTATCATAAAAAGAGGCATCTGTGCACAACTACAACGGCATGTTAAAATCTGGCAGCGTAAGTACAGGATCTGCCGAAATAATTTCGACGAGTTCTTGTCGAAACGAACTCGTCGTTTTGACAGACCACACGAATGGGGCATCCTTTAGCGTAAGGGCTGTCAAACAATTTGTTTTTGTGGCAAAATCCTTTATAAACCCCCGGAAGTATCCGGCAAGGCCCAGAAAACGCGAAGAGAATGCACATACAATGGCTTGACTAGTGTTTTTATCCGCTGAATGCTCTCTTCCTTTGTGCTTCTAGTCTTCCCATCAAAGGACCTGCCTAAGAACAGAACCGTCCGACAAAAAAATTCCGCACTTCTTAACGTTTATTTTAAGTTGTCCTTTACTTAGTGCTCCAAGTACCATTGACAGGTGGGCAATGTGGTCTTCTCTTGATCTTGAGTAGACTAGTATGCCATCAACATACACATTGCAAAATTTTCCGAGGAAACCTCAGCACCATGTTCATCATTTTCTGAAACCATGCGCCACAATTTTTTCATCCAAATGGAAGCCGGTCGTTTTCGTAGACGTCGAAATGAGTGACAAAAGCAGTGGAAATCTTGGTTTCTTCTTTCAGTGGTACTTGCCGGTAACCCTTAAATAAATCATTCCTGAAGAACCACTTGCGTCCTCCCATCTCATCAATTATTTCGTCGATTCGGGGCATAGGAAACGGGAACAAGTCGGTTTGCTTGTTGACAAGTCTATAATCTGTGCACAATCGATACGACCCGTCTTTTTTGGCACAATGGTAATCAGTGATACAAATGTAGAGAGGTTGGCAGTCTGATAAAGCCGGAATCTAACATTCCCTGAAGCTGTTGTTTAAGCCAGGCTTTCTTTTCGTGGCTTAGTCCATATGGCTTCTTTCTCACCAGACTTTTATCTCGAAGCTCAAAAGGTACTTAAACTACTCAAGTCACTGGAGGATAGTTCCCAACACACAAAAGCTCAGGAAATATTAACACAACTTCTTCCGAGCACGTGACTTTCGTGTCTTGAGTGTGTACAAGGTTAGAATATTCGGTGGTGATGACGTCATTCAAAAGAATATTCAATTTAAATAGCTTCATGTCAGGCCTTGACACAAAGTAAATCAAACTTAACCCCTGTAATGACAAGGCTTTTCACTATGTGCTCTTGACCTCTAAAATGCACTCTCACATCCGTCCACTTCGCCAGCTTTCGGCAGGTTCCGTCGTAACTTTAGACTATCACGATTCTTCCTGTGAAAATGTAATTTTCGTCCATAGGCTGCTCGTTTACCAAACTCACTCATGCTCGAGTGTCCACGACCACTGACATTTTGCAATTATGAACAGTCATGGGTACAGCCAAAATGATTGATTTGATCAGAAATACTGTCTCTCGCAGAATCAGACTTTCCTAATTAGTACATTTTCGTATCATGCTGTTAGTTGGTTCGCATTCGTCCGGTATTCAAGATGTCACGTTGGTAGTGTAGTAGCCGTATTCGTCAGGTGGCCGCGATTTAGGTGGCGCCTCGTGTATTGGAGTCAGATTTGACCAGGTGTCACACGGTACGTATTTTAGGCAGTGAAGAAGCTTATCTGAAGTTGAGGGTGACATAATCTGTACTTGTCTCCGGCATTCTTTTGTCATTCCGTGTGTAACCAGTGGCACGATGCATGAATCAGGGAGTGTCTGGTGCGCCAGATGCAGTAAGCGCCTCTTTCCAAAATAATAGTCCAACAAATTGCTACCTCCCTACTTGTAAGAAATAGCTTGATCCCATAGGTGTACTGGGTTCATTTGAAAAACTTGCAGAAAACTCTCTTTCCATGTCTCCCACGAAACTTCAAGGTGGTTTGGGACACGTAGGTCATACCATTTCTTAGCGTTCCCAGATAGGTATGATCGCATGTTCATTATACGATCTGAGTCGTTTACCCAGCTATTCTGTTTGCAGGCATACTGATAAAATTCCAGCCACACAGTCGCACCTGCAGGACCACCATCGAACACGTCCGGCTTCACTATATCTTGACGTGGTGCATTAACTGTTATGGTCTTCAATATTTCTTGTTGTTCCACATACTGGCTCTGTACGTGAGTGAGCTGGTCTAATGCTTTTACTATGGCTCTAATTGACGGCGATTCCCTCGTATCTGTATCTCTTTCAATGATGCTCTTAATGGCTAGTCCTTTGCATGATTCAAACTCTTCCGCCGCTTTCATGTCAATATTTACAGTCCCTCTTTCGGAGACGTCGCTGATCGGTGCTTGTGCTTTGTTGGTATCCATAATGTCAGGCGTGGTCAGCTGCTCCGGTGCTTCAACAAAGTCCACACCGTCAAGTGCGTAGCCCGTGATGATTGGGCGGCCGTCCCGTCTAGCGAGGCAGAATTGTCCACATCCGGTTATTGTCGACTGCGCCAAATATGAAGTTACGACATAGGAAATCAACATTTACTGTTTAATCTGCACAGTTTTGGTTGGTTGGCTGGTTGACCCTAGTTAATCTGGCACAAGCCATCATGGAGGATCGGCCATGAAAAGGGTAGTGCCTTGTTAACGGCCATTGCAGACTTCTTCATCTTCTTTGCTCCCTCGGTTCTTCAGCCGGGATCCCTACAGAAGAGTTAGCTGCTAGCCTTATAGCTCGTTATAACATTAGGACATGCTGCTATCGCATATGCTCACTGCCTGTGCCTTTCGGGGAAACAGATTTTCTTTTTTTCAAAATTCAAGGGACAAACTTCTATCCCCACCAACTCTTGAATTTTCAATCTGCCCCCCCCCCCCCCCCCACCCCGCCTGTCTTCGCGCCGCGCCGCCGCCGATCCGATGAACCCCGCGCCGTTGACGCGCCGCCGCCGGAGGTGGAAACACCGGCGCGCCGCCGCCGGCGATTTTGGGTCCGGCGCACAGGTCTAGCCACAGGAAGGATAAGCAACCTAGGCATACAAAAAGGGTGTCAGGTGATAGCCAGCGGCATTTTTTGTGAGCACGTGAACTTTTATGTGAATCCTTGCAGCCGTTTCTAAAATATTACGTTAAAACTGACATATACTATTTGCCCTACCATAGAAGTACACGTTGCTGGGCTAGTCGGTTCATATTCAGATTGAAGCCACAGATGTGGCTGTTTCGCGCAAAGAATTAACGTGGGAAGGGGTCAAGGGGAGCGCAAACTTTCGACTGTTTATTCCAAGCTTAATGCATCGCAATATATAGGCATAGGCATGCGCGGAAAGGAAGTCACACAACGATCACGTAACGCTCTGTGCGGCGCAATACATAGGTACAGACATGCGCAGAAGGAAAGGCACTGATCGATCGGATGACATCTTAATCACACCCTGCGATCCAAGTACATGTTCTCTGCCTGCGAAAGGAACAATGAAGTGTCACTGATGCAAAATGAACCCCGTGCTTTTATATGAAATGCTCCTAACAGTTCTCGCGCAGTGGTGTCCCTGCTTCTCCCCAGAATCTGAATCTTATTCAGGTACGGCTCACATTTGTGTGAATTGCAGTGGGCCGTGTAACGTTCGCGGTGCTTGCCGCCTTCTACATTGGGGCCATCAGATAAGATTGCCCCGCTTGCTGTGTTATCTTGTTTTCTTTTTCTTTCCTGCCATCCTGTGATTGGCTGCGTAGCGCTCAAAAACGCGTCGCACAATGAATAAACTGGGATTTGTCTTCCTGGCACTGCGTGCGTCGTCTCTTCCTGGGGCCGGCGGTCGTCCAGCCGCCGAATACGTAACAGCTGGTGGCGGCGGTATGGAGCGCACGTCGATGGCGGCCTTGGTGTCCGTTTTGGTGAGAGCCCGGCTTTCTTGACTTCATTGGGAGCATTAGCGGCATTTTGTTGGCAGTGGAGGTTCCTTGTTGTTGAATTTGCTAATTATAAGTAGTAGATATCTGAGTGGCACTTGTTAACAGCAGTCATGATTCTCACGTCGTTAACGAAACCCAACCTAGTGTTGCTAGCCGAAGAGCTCGGTATCCCAGTACAGAAGTCAATGCGGAAGCCTGAAATTATCGAAGCAATATCCAAATGCGGAGCAAAAGACGACGAAGTCGAGGAGTGTTGGAAGGCAGTCTCCCAACGACTTAAAGAACGAGAAGTAGAACTGAAGCTAAAAGAGATGCAGCTGCATAACCTTGAACGCAATGACAGCTTTGACATGCGCGGTTACATGCAACCTTTCAGGACAGGCAGTGACATCACTTTGTATCTCGTGAACTTTGAGAGGACGTGTACAAGAGCAGCCCTTCAAAAAGAAACGTGGTCGCAACGTCTGTTGACATTACTTCCGAGTGAGGCGGCCGACGTAATCGCGAGAATGCCCGATGAAGAAGCGCGTGATTACGATAAAGTCAAACTTCAGCTCAGGCGAAGGTACAGCTTATCAACAGAAGCCCTGAGGATGAAGTTTCGTAAGACGAGGCGTGGCCAAGGGGAGTCATTCTCAGAATTTGCCTACAAATCAATGAGCTTGTTAGAGGAATGGCTTCAGAGCGCCAACGCGTACGAGGACAAGCAACGTATGCTTGAACTGTTTGCGCTAGAGCAGTTTTATGCGTCTATTCCGGAGCAAATGCGCCTGTGGATTCAGGACAAGCCAAACGTCGAGACACTGCAAACTGCTGCTAGCCTTGCTGACGAGTACCGTTCCCGTAGGATGGAAAGTTCGGAAGAAGCGAGAAAGAAACCACCGGGAGCATTCAAAAAGTTTCATAAAGGAACGAAAGAAAGTAACCAATGGAAACAAGACTCTGTTCCCGCCCAGGGGCATGCCGTCAACGCGAGTGAACTGAAAAGTTCTAAATTTGAAGAAAAACGGCCGTTGGTCTGTTATAAATGCCAGCAACCAGGCCATATCGCAGCAGGGTGCCGACAGGCAACTGCGTCAGTCAATTTGCTCACAGAAGAGAGCGACTTACTCTTGCCTTACACGTATGACATGAAGGTGAACGGCATCAGTTGCAAGGTTCTACGTGACACAGGTGCAACATTTGATATCGTTCACCCGTCGTTTGTTAAGCCCGAACACTTCACAGGATCGTGTGTATGGGTACGTCAGGCGCTAGAACCCGACACAAAGTGCTTGCCAGTAGCCCGAATCGAAATGACGGGTGACTTCGGCAAATTTGAAACGGATGCTGCTGTTTCCGACAAGCTCCCTCGGAAAATTCCTTACATTTTTTCTAACAGATCGATGAGGGACTTGCAAAATGCCGGAATGGAACTTAATGCAAACCCTGTTATGGTCGTCACGAGGTCCCACACAAGAGCGCAAGCTACTCATGCCGCCGAGATTCCAGGCCAAAGCGAACCGTCAAAAGCTGCCGCAGCAAGCGAAACTGTTCTTGTCACTCCCGCCGTTGATAACAGCACTCCCGTTGCTCACGCGCTCCGAGGCGAAGCGATAAGCCCGCTCAGTGAAAATTTTCAACTTCTGGCAAAGGTAGACAAAAGAGCTCTCAAAATGGAGCAGGCGAACGACGAGTCACTGCAAACGTGCTGGGAAAAATCGAGGCGGAAACAGAAAGGATCAGTGTCGTTCGTAGTCAAAGATGGCCTTTTGTACAGAATGTTCAAAAACAAGAAAGGTCGATGTTTTGAGCAGCTTGTTGTTCCCAAGAAGTATCGTGTTGCACTTTTGGGTTTGGTTCACAGTGATAGCTGGGCTGGCCATTTAGGAATAAACAAGACCAAGAGCAGGTTACTGAACGACTACTACTGGCCGATGTGTTTCAAGGAATCTGAGAACTGGGTGCGCTCCTGCAGCGTTTGCCAAAAGACGGGGCGGCCAAACGAAAAAGTCAAAGCACCTTTAGTCCAAGTGCCTTTGATTGGCGAACCTTTTCGCAGATTAGTAGTCGACATTGTAGGCCCTTTACCTGAAACAGCGGCGGGCAACAAATACTTGCTGACACTTATTTGCCCTGCCACTAAGTTCCCGGAAGCCGTGGTGTTACCCGAGTTAAGCTCCACAGCAGTCGTAAACGCGCTACTTGGCGTCTTTGCCAGACTCGGATTTCCCAGCGAAATCCAATGCGACCAAGGTTCTGTGTTCACAAGCGCGCTCACCACGACGTTCTTGAAGAAGTGTGGCATATCTATTCACCACAGCTCCGTCTACCATCCGCAAAGTAATTCAGTCGAAAAACTTCACTCAGTAATGAAGCGCATTCTGCGCGCGCTCTGTTTCGAGAAGGGCGCCGACTGGGACGAAGCTATTCCCGCAATGCTCTTTGCATGTTGTTGGCCAAGGGCAGCGACGTCCTTCTGAACTAAAAGTTGAGGCAATCACTAGCTTTCCATTACCAAAGACAAAGACCAACTTGCGTTCCTTTTTGGGTTTAGCTGACTACTACCGAAGCTACATTCCCAACTTCGCAAATATCGCTAGTCCTCTCACAGATGCTCTGCGGAAGACCGAGCCAACTACTGTAAGTTGGAATAAGGCGCGCAAAGAATCTTTTGCTGCGATCAAACAGATCCTCGTCAGCGCACCGGTTCTCGCGGCACCCGATTACTCTCTCCCTTTCCTAGTTCAGTGTGACGCCAGTGACCGCGGAATGGGCGTTGTTCTGAGCCAAGTGAACGAAAAGGGCGAGGAGCATCCTGTTATCTACGCGAGTCGAAAGCTACCGTCACGCGAGCAGGCCTACAGCACAACAGAAAAAGAATGCGCTTGCTTGGTGCGGGCTCTCGAAAAGCTCTCGTGTTATCTGAAAGGTTCTTCCTTTGTTTTTGAAACTGATCACTCTCCTTTAGTGTGGCTAAATCAAATGTCAAACAAAAATGGCCGCCTAATGCGCTGGAGTTTAGCACTTCAGCAATTCGATTTCACAGTGCGGCACAAGAAAGGCAAACACCATGCCAATGCTGACTGTCTTAGCCGCACCTGCTAATGCTCTTTGCTTCTTTTGTTTGTGTGCATGCAGCTTGGCGCAACTACTCCTTTTTTTTCTCCATTGTCGTGTTCGGTTTCCACGCAATATGCTCCCAGTGCATTCAACTGTCGGGCTTTCCCAAGCTTGGGGCCTGGTTGCTTTTGACGTTGTTGCTGTGTTCCTGCCGCTCGTTCACTAAGCCATTTCAGATCCTGTTGTGCCGGCTGACGAGTTCAACCATGCTTCAGGCGTCTTCTGCCATCTCCCATGCTCGGCAGCCAAACGACACACGGCGGGCGGTGCCAGTTCTGAACGTCGCCTCTTCATGGCCGTTCCAGCCAATTTTCGCGGCCTTGCTCCAGCCTGAAGACGCACACTGCCATCTTCGTTCTCCCTTTGATGGCTACCTCAACTGTCCGCCCACCTTACACCCCGGCGTCTTCGCCCATGTGAAGCACAAGAACAATGTGATGGGACAGTGCGAAACTTTTCAGTGCTGTGCTTGGACAAACGTGCCCCCATGTTGGCTACCTGTTCCCACCTCCAGTCGTTCATGAAGCGTAATCCTCTTGAACGCCTTCCGATACGGGTAGCTTTGGCCGAGCTGTAACGTTCGCGGTGCTTGCCGCCTTCTACATTGGGGCCATCAGATAAGATTGCCCCGCTTGCTGTGTTATCTTGTTTTCTTTTTCTTTCCTGCCATCCTGTGATTGGCTGCGTAGCGCTCAAAAACGCGTCGCACAATGAATAAACTGGGATTTGTCTTCCTGGCACTGCGTGCGTCGTCTCTTCCTGGGGCCGGCGGTCGTCCAGCCGCCGAATACGTAACAGCCGGCAAATGTGCCCCATCCTTACCTTTTAGCGAGAGCTCGTGTTCCCGCGCACGCTCATTCACGCACCTTCCCGTCTGGCCGACATACGTCTTGCCACAGGATAGCGGAAATTCGTAAACAACACCGGTGGCACATTTTGTGTACGAGTTCGCGTGCTTCTTGCCACAGCCACTTTTTTTGTTCCCATCATTTAGAATACGTGGGCAAAGCTGAGATAGCTTCCGTGGCGCGGAAAAAACAATAGGCACGCCGTGCCTATTAGCAACCTTCTTGAGGTTGTGTGAAACCCGGTGCATATAGGGTACGACCTCAGGTCGCACCGTTCTCCGCTCTTGCTCAACCCCAGTACTGTGGTATTCACACTTGAACTTCTGGAGGAGCGACTCGGCGACGGCGTTAAGGAGCGTGCGAGGGAAACCAGCCAAGGTCAACCGATCCAATTGGCTTTGAAAACCCTTCTGCATGACGTGTGAGCACGACCTTGCAAGCGCAGACTCTAGACAGTGTTTTGCTATTGCCCTTTTCACAGTCTGAGAATTCCTCGTGTGTTACCCGCTTTCTTTCCACGAATCCTTCGATAGGGTACTTATTCTCGATTGATGTTGAGGATCTGTTTTATTCTGTGCCGCACGATGAATTGTTTGCGTGTGTTAAAGGTTGCATAGATGAGAGTGGTGTTGTTGCCTTCCAGAATGCCGCGGGCATGGCTGTAGAAGCTTTATGTCCCTTCTCGAGTTTTATGTTAAAGTTACCTTCATCAATTTTAATGGAGATTTTTATATCCAAAGACAAGGCATTTGCATAGGCTCTTGTGTCGCTCCAGTGCTGTGTAATTTGTTTTTATGTTCTATTGACCGTGCCTTGCACCAACATTTTAACGGGGGGGGAGGTTTTGAAAGTTTTTAGGTATGTTGACGATTTTTTGATTATTTTAAAGCAATTAACCACCTCTTCATATCAGCCCATTGTTAACAATGTTTTAGCTGCCTTTTGCCGTCTCGGGAAGGGATTGGTGTTCACACACGAGTTGCCGAACTGTGGATCCTTGCAGTTTCTGGATTTGAGCATCACCCTGCAGGAGCGCCACGCCTGTTGGCTTTATTCGCCCAGATCTAAAAAAGAATTGCTGCCGTATGAGTCGGCGCGCTCCAAGACTGTGAAAAGGGCAATAGCAAAACACTGTCTAGAGTCTGCGCTTGCAAGGTCGTGCTCACACGTCATGCAGAAGGGTTTTCAAAACCAATTGGATCGGTTGACCTTGGCTGGTTTCCCTCGCACGCTCCTTAACGCCGTCGCCGAGTCGCTCCTCCAGAAGTTCAAGTGTGAACACCACAGTACTGGGGTTGAGCAAGAGCGGAGAACGGTGCGACCTGAGGTCGTACCCTATATGCACCGGGTTTCACACAACCTCAAGAAGGTTGCTAATAGGCACGGCGTGCCTATTGTTTTTTCCGCGCCACGGAAGCTATCTCAGCTTTGCTCACGTATTCTAAATGATGGGAACAAAAAAAGTGGCTGTGGCAAGAAGCACGCGAACTCGTACACAAAATGTGCCACCGGTGTTGTTTACGAATTTCCGCTATCCTGTGGCAAGACGTATGTCGGCCAGACGGGAAGGTGCGTGAATGAGCGTGCGCGGGAACACGAGCTCTCGCTAAAAGGTAAGGATGGGGCACATTTGCCGGCCCACTGCAATTCACACAAATGTGAGCCGTACCTGAATAAGATTCAGATTCTGGGGAGAAGCAGGGACACCACTGCGCGAGAACTGTTAGAAGCATTTCATATAAAAGCACGGGGTTCATTTTGCATCAGTGACACTTCATTGTTCCTTTCGCAGGCAGAGAACATGTACCTGGATCGCAGGGTGTGATTAAGATGTCATCCGATCGATCAGTGCCTTTCCTTCTGCGCATGTCTGTACCTATGTATTGCGCCGCACAGAGCGTTACGTGATCGTTGTGTGACTTCCTTTCCGCGCATGCCTATGCCTATATATCGCGATGCATTAAGCTTGGAATAAACAGTCGAAAGTTTGCGCTCCCCTTGACCCCTTCCCACGTTAATTCTTTGCGCGAAACAGCCACATCTGTGGCTTCAATCTGAATATGCCCTACCATACCCCCCTTAATTTCGACTTACGGGGAAGTATACCAGACTCGAAAATTACACTATGTAGGTGAGCACATCTGCAATCACATCAGCAAACCATTTTCACATGGTAAGCAGATATGTTGTCAATACCTGCGCGGGAGGACTTTATGCTAATAATTGTATTTCTTACCTCCTCAGGGGTGGTAGCAAAAAGAAAAAAATGAGTGACCACATTGATCAAGTTCGTCATGCACACTGGGTGGAACTGGTATAGGAGAGGAGGAGTAGTCACTAAATGTATTGGCAATGTCTAGTAGATTTGACATCGCCGAAGTTTCATGGATGATGCTGGCTATAGGTGGATTACTGGTTTTATTAAGAAAATAATTGATCAGGCGCCGTTTTTTTGCGTCTGATCCAGTACGGTTGATTTTATTTTGATAATAGCACTTTTTCGCATCTTTCAATACAGTATTCAATGTGTTACAACATTGCTTGTAACGATCAAGTAGGCGCAAATTAAATGGTTGTCGTTTTTTATTTCTTATATAAGTGATCTTTTCTACGTAGGCTATTAAGTAATCCTTTCGTTAACCATGCATTTTAAGCAAGGCATAACGTTTATGGCATACAACACTTGTCGATGAGGATATGCAGTTGGATATTATGGATATGAATGTGGTGTATGCTGACTCAGCATTGTTCAATGAAGTGACACAAGACCAATCAAAATTCGATACAGCTTCAACAAATTTTTCGCGGTCAAACTTACTGGTAACGGAACTCACGTTTGAATGCGAGGGCTATTCTCAAAGCGCAGCGCAACTGGAAAATGATCCATAATATTACTCTGTATAATGAATGCAGAGCAAGGACGAAGAGGGTTCGAAAGAGCATGATCAATAAGTGTTCCCAAACCTTTACTAGTGCCGAGGGTGGGAAGGGAAATCAAAGATTCAAGACCATAACCCTGGAAACAACAAACTGAGCTACATATGGAGAAAAAGCATCAAGTAAATTAATGTTATTGTCACCCATGATGACGACGGATTTTTTTTCCTTTGAAAGAGTATCAAGAATAGGGTCAAAAAGCAGGAATTGCTGTATGCGGGGATCATTAAATTGTACCAAAGACCACATTGTTATTATCAGCACCTAATACAGAGTGATCTACTTCTATCCACACCGACTCACAATCGGAGATAGTTAAGTACAGATCAAGCCTACGCTTGTATCGAATGTCGGAACGAATAAACATGGCTGAACCACCATGTCGTGATGAAATGCGATTACAATATTCAGAACTCTAATACGGAAACCCATAGAAATTTTTATCTAAGTCACTCACCCATGTTTCAGAAACACATATAATAGAAAAAGAATGGAGACAGGAGAACAATGAAATTTGGTAATCATGAAAATGTTTGCGAAGACTACGCGAGTTGAAGTAAATTGCTGAATGATGATTGTTCGAAAAGCAGGATTGAATTTCGCTAATAAAAATGTACGACATCAGCTCAGCGGGACAGTAAAAGACAAAACGAGAAAGCCTAATTAAGTTGAGCAAAAATTGCCAAGTCCGATTCACACCTGATGCGAAAAACCCTGCTATCTGTTGACTGTCTCGCCTTGATGACGCAGTCATCAGTCCACAAAAAAAAAGCCACTTTTTTCTCTTTTGAGTTGCAAAGCTTTGCTGAATAATTTCTTGTTTTGAGGAGTGAGGTGGTCATTGATGATAACAGGTTTGTCTCGTGCTTTGCTCAAACCCAGATCGCTAGTGTTAAGGCGTGCCTTTCGGGCTTTGCCTATGAAGTCAGTTTTTAAGGCTTGAGAGTGAAATCGGACGAGCAAGTGCTTTTTATCGGACGCAGACGGAACACGATGTACAACTTCAATAACACTGGCAGAAACCGGGCAATCTATTTTTCAGGCGATAGTTTGAAGAATAGTCATACAGTTTTCACCCTAAGTAAACGGAACGCCTTTGATTTCCAAGTTGTTTTCTCGCGAGTACTGCTCCAAGTCACCAATTCGCCTTTCCAAAGATTTGTTACGTGCAATGAGGGATTTGTTCATTGCCGTTAGATCATCTTTTTCAGATCTGAAGGATTCAACAGTCCTGTTTAGAAAATCAAGACTGTTTGCAAGTCCCTAAATCTCGTCCTTTATCCCTTTAATGATCAAGGAAGGCTGGTAATCTATCTTGGACACAACAGTTGTCGTTATCTTGTCAAGAAGGTTATCGAGTCTGTCTTTAAAAGTATTTTCAAGTTGTTCCACTTGTTTAGACAGTTCGTCAACAGTTGGCATGATTAAAAGATAACACTGTTTGCAGCAGCAGCGGCAGTGTAACTAATAAAAGAAAAGGAAAAGCAATAAACCGCCAGGGTAAATTGTGCACAAACCTGTGAAGCAGAGACGGAAGAGTCAAGCATGCACGCACTGTCACACTGCCGCGCTGCTGCTGCTGAATGTAGTTGACTGGTCGCTAGGACGTTTATATAGCCAAGCTGTAGTCGACCAGGCGCAGGCGCAGATCCAGGGGCAGCGGTGAGCTGTGAGAATCGCGCCAAAAGCCCGACGACGCACGTTGCTGGTGATTAGGCCGGTAAATTGCAAGTGCGGATGCGCTAGCGCGGGCTGAAGAGTTGAGCTGGCAGGCCGATAGCAAAAGCGAAGCTGTGAAGCCGAGACGGAAGAGTCAAGCATGCACGCACTGTCACACTACCGCGCTGCTGCTACTAGGGTTAAGCAAAGACGTAGTCACAACTGGCTGTCTCCAGATATTTTGGAAGCAATTGCTGACAGAGACTTGCATTGGAAACGGTTTAAACACTCCCCTGGTAACACAGAACTTGGTATCAACTACAAAATTGCAAGGTTGTTGTGCTTATGCGATCCGCAAAACGACGATACTTCCAAGATCAGTTTTAGTTATCTGCTGGGAACCCGGCGTGGACGTGGCCACTGATAAACCACCTTGCAGGTAGACAGTAGCGATGCTAAACCTACTGATGCGTTTACTGGTGACCATGCGAATATAGCTGATTTCTTCAATCAGCACTTTGCAAATGTGTCTGGTGGGCTTTCTTCGGAGCCAAAATGCCGTTCCCAGTTTAAATAAATCAACGCCTGCCTCCGCTTTTCTTCCAAATTTAACAATAGATGAACTCACTAGAATAGTCGCCGGTTTCAAAAGGCAGAAACCAGCAGGTATTGATGGTATCTCTGTATCTTTCCTGCAGTGTAATCTGGACGCATTATCAGAGATTCTGGTTTTCATGCTTAATGGATTCTTGGAGACATCCTCTCTGCCATCATACTTAAAAACAGCAATTGTACCACTATATAAAAGTGGGCCAAAAGATATCGTTAACAGTTATTGACCCATTTCAGTTTTACCTATCTTATTCCAAATATTTGAGAAAATCTCATTGCAATGCATGACTTCATTTCGTTATTGCAATGCATGGCTTTATTCAATGCAACGATGACTTCAAGCGCGGCCATCGGGGAACCAGCGAGCGATCCTTCCCGGCTATCGACGATGCTGACGCTGCTGATATCGGCCTCGTACAGTTCACGGGCGGCACACTCGAGCGCAGCCATCGAGGAACCAGCAAACGACCCTTCGTGGAGCGTATAACTTCTCGGCCTTCGCCAGCGGTCTCCAGTGCGAACGGCGGCAGCATGCAAGCATTGTCACCGAATCCTCTACTTTTGTTGCTTGAACAGGTGCTTCTGATCTGCGTATATAGTCCAGCAAGCGCATCGGGTACATGCGTGGCTCGACCGGCTGCTGACGCTGCTGATATCGGCCTTGGATAGTTCGTTGGCGGCACTCTCAAGCGCTGCCATCGGGGAACCAGCGAGCGATCCTTCACGGCTGCTGACGCTGCTGATATCGGCCTCGTACAGTTCATGGGCGGCACACTCGAGTGCAGCCATCGAGTAACCAGCAAAGGACCCTTCGTGGAGCGTATAACTGCTCGGTCTTCGCCAGCGGTCTCCAGTGGGCACGGGGGGAGCATGCAAGCATTGTCACCCAAATCCCGATTTCGGTTGCTTGAACAGGTCAGTTACTATTCAACTTACGGTTACAAAAGTGACAATAGATTTATTGTCATGCGGCCGTGCCCAACTGTACTTTTTCTGGATTTGCTTCTCTATGCCTACTGCTGTCAGGGGATGTTGAACTCAACCCAGGTATTTATACTAAAGCCCTCTTACAGGAACTCTGCGAGGGCCAAAAGGCAATTCAAGCTGAATTAAGTGCAGTCGGGAAAAGGCTTATTTAGGTAGAGAACGCTCTTCAAACTATTAAAGACCAGGCAAAAAAATAGAGGAACTGAAAAATTCTGCCGCAAACGTTAAGGAAACACTGTCAAGGCAAGAAGAAAGTTTGATCAGCTTAGAGGACCGGGGCAGACGAACTAGACTAAATAGACGGAATCTGTTGGTTTTTGGGGTCGCAGAAAAAGACAGCGAGACCGCAAGAGACCTAGAAGAAGCTGCATTAAACAGAATATTTTTGCAAAAGCTTGTTGTGGAACTTGAAACTGTTCAACGAATTCATCGAATTGGCAGAAAGCAACGCCGAGCACCACGACCCATAATAATGAAACTATTTGATTCACGAGAAACATCAAGTATTTACAGAAACTGCGAGAAGCTTAAGGGCAGCCCTATATGAGTAGGTGATGACTTTTTCACGGAGACTTTAGCCAAGCGTAAGCTGCTATGGCAGTCTGGAAAAAAAGAAAGGGAAGCTGGACAACAAATGCATCTAAGCTACGACAACTTGGTCATTGGCACAGATGTTTATTTCTGGGACTAGAATAAAAACAGCCGAGTTAAGCTCAAGAACGACAAGAAAAAATCCCGCCTCGCAGCGAAAGATGACTGATGCCATCTGCGGCATGATCCATGTAACTTGCGCTTGCTAAGTATAAATGCCCGAAGTCTCATGAATCACATAGTCTGATTAGAATATATCTTGGCTTCCCATGACCCGCATATAGTCAAAGTTACAGAAACATGGCTGCGACCGGAAATAAAGGACGCTGAAATCGTGCCACCTGGCTACAGAGTGTTTAGAAGAGACTGTGATACGCGAGGAGGAGTAGCAATAATTCTTAAAGAAAGCTTATAAGCAGTGGCCATGGCAGGGATCGCAAATAATAAAAGTGTCTGGTGCGAAATTAAATTAGCAAGAATGTCCATGATTTTGGGAACCGTCTACCGAACCCCAGCGCCCCTAGCTCATACATGGTAGACCTTCAGCAATTCCTAGAAAACAGTGTGACTCGTAGTAGCAGGCTAACAATGGCAGGTGATTTTAATCTGCCTGGGATTGTTTGGCACAAGCTACAGGACAAATCAAAAGACAGTAGACGGTGAGCTTCTGCTGGACATAACGTTTAATCATGACCTTGCTCAGATCGTCCAACATAGCACAAGTGAAACAGAATATGTGCATTCCATACTGGATTAATTTTTATTGATGGGTGCATTGACAACTACTGCATTTATGTAGAGGATGGCTTGTCAGATCGCAAACTTGTAATGCTGGAGATAAACACTGATAATAGCTTACCACGTGAAAAGGAAAGATTCATACAAGTGCACTACTATACATTAAGGCAGATGACACGAGCATAATCGATGACTTGTCATTTTCATTGGACATGCATGTTCAAAGGCGAAGGTGACGTCAATGCGCTGTGGATAAGGTTTAAAGAAGTAATCACGCAATGCATTAACAATTTGTGCCCCTAAAGAAAAAGCAAGCAAACAAACGGAACCCTTGGATGACAAGGGAGATAATACATGTGAAAGGTGCTGTTAACCGCCACAGGAAGAAAGCAAACAAAAACCGTTTGAAGATATCAAGCCTATCAAAACTTTTACGGTGTTTGAACGATGGCCGTTCCACTCACTGTGAACAGACTCAACCCCGTCGTAAAGGCACAAGACAAAGAAACGTTTTATTCACATGAGCTTCGAAGCGCTCTGCCTTCAGTTCAGAGCGTCCCCGCTTCTCGTGATCTCGCGCTCTTCTTCTTCCTCAGTCGACCCAGCCCGGAACGTGCAAATAATCAACCTTCCCAGCCACGCAAAGTCCAGCACACAGTTCAAGAAAGTAGAGTCTATGTCATCCTGATCGCAAGAACACCTTCTTGCGACTTGATCTTGCTGCAACAAATGAGGTCGTTGGCACTTCGGTACCATGACCTTGCAAGCTTCCATAGCTGGCGTGGCGTGTTGTGCGCATGCACCAGCACGGCCCCCCTTGCTCGACTCGCTGTAGTTGATCGGGTGTCAGCAAAGTGCGCTGATCGCAGTTGCGACAGGTATCTTCTTTTTGTCGTCGCTTCCAAGAAGTTTTCACCAGTAGCTCTCTGTAGGTTAGTCTGCGTATGGCCTCTGCTCGTTGGGAATTACTGCTGACTTCATCGACGATCGCATACGGAATAGAAGTCAACCTTCGTCGATAGTGAAGTTCGGCTGGTGACAACGAGCAAGGCTTTCTTGTATCTGTCGCAAGGAAAGTCAGAGGCCCGCAGTTTGTGACTTCTTCGACCTCAGTCCGCACTGTTGCTACTTCCTCGAAGATCAGATGAGCTTTTCCAACAATATTTCGCTGCGGAAGCTCTTCTGATCGTAAGAGGCGCTCCCACCATTCATTATAGCGAGGAGAATTCAGCGCAGTAAACTTGCACGAAATGCCGTTGGTGCTGCAATGACCAGCGACTTTTTCTTCAGAGACCATCCGGTGTAGTCCCCGTATGTCTGCCGATGCCTCGTGAGAGCTTCGTGCGTTGTCAGAGTAGATAACGCTAGGTACAGCGCACGTAAAAGGTGCAACATGACACTTCGTGTCGCCTCTTTCCGTAGCGTCAAACACCACTGGAGTTTTTGTCATCAGCGCTTGTTCACGTACGACTTCCTTGTGCGGCATATAATATAACTTCGTCACGACGGAAGGTCCATCACTGACGACTTCAGCTCGTCTTCTCCTCAAGTACTCTTTTAAGTTACTTTCATACGTCTCGAGTAGTCCCTTCTTGGTGTTGAGATGGTTGACCAGGTTTTCGTGTCGAGCAACGTCGACTTGTTTGTTGCTTTGAAGTTCGAATGTGTCCTTCCAAGGGGAGGCCACTTCATATCTCACGTTGAGAGAGGTAACTGTGTTCTCAAAAGGTGGCATGGCCTTGCTTAAATCAGGTGGCTTGCTTATCATTTCCGTAATTCCCAGGTTCTCAGCTTCCAAAAAAGAACACAGAAACTCGTAGGAATCGGTAGCTTGAACTTTGAGCACGCACACCATGTTTTGTGAAGCTGTTGATCGATACATCAAGTGCGATGTGCTTCCCTGGAAGGTCCATCCAAACTTGGAGTTCAGTGCAATCAATGATTCGTTGCCATCGCACCGTGAAAATTCGCCGGTCAACACTTTACATCTGATCGGACCCGATCAGCACGTTGATACCACTGTTCGTTATGACAGATGGGTGGATCAGTTCATCGGCGACATACTTTCCGAGCTTCTTGAAAGACGCGACGAAGGGTACGTCCATTGCTGTCTCTTCGATGTCCTGGCAGATGTGTGGAATCTCGATCGCTCTTAGGACTATCTCCTCGTCAGAAAACTGACTCCGCAGTCGCAGTTCGACAATTCGACGCCTCTTGGCTTCTTGAGCTGATGGACTTGCGAAGGTGTTGAGGGCTATTAGAGTTGTTCCCACGCTTTTCGGCCGGAGATGCCTGGACAAAGCTTCAGTTATGAAGGTCTTCTGACTACCACCGTCAAAAACTCCTCGTATGTAGCGGTAGGTGTCATCATTTATGGCCCACGCTCGGAAAGTCTGGAGAAAGACGCAAGAGATGGAGCTTTCATTTACGGGTGGTCTTCCAAGGGATGCACAGACTGTCGTAGTTTTTTCGTCGTTCCTGTTGACATAGCCTGCTCTCTGCTCACTCCTCTCGGGATCACACATGCTCGTAGCGTGTCGAGCTTTGCATCTCGAGCAGGAGATCTTCCTTTTGCATTCCCGTGCCCGATGTCCTTTGGTGGTGCAGCGGAAACACCTCTTGTCGTTAGAAAGTATGTCCTTCTTCTGTGTCAGCGGCAACTCAGCTGCGCACGATTCAGATGTCTGTTCACTTGACGAGCAGAAGACGCAGTTGTCCTTCTTCGGTTCCCGTGCTGATTTGCTGTGAAGCACAGATGACGCAGGTGTCCCACAGCGAGAAGACGTCAACTCACTTTCCATTGGGGTTGTTCCAAGTTCTCGTCCTCCGGCGTCCTTAAAATCACTCTTCTCTAGGCATTCCAGCTCAATGCACAGGAAGTTGAGCAGACCATCCAGTCCTACGGGTGTACCGTCACTTCGCCAGTCACGTGCCGCCTGGACGGCACACGGTCGATGGTACTGCACGACTATATCCCGTGGTAGTGCCCTCAGCAAAATGACGCAGATCATAGATGAGAAAGATGCCTTATGAACACCCAGAGTCTCGAGGCCTCGGATATTTACGAGAACTTGGTCGTATAAGCTGCGCAGGGCTTTGGTGTCATTTGACGAACAGGGCTCAACATCCGTAATTTGGCAAAATACTCTTGCTCCAGGGGCGCGTCTTGTCTCCAAAGCGCTTTTGTAGCATGGTGATGGCGTCGTTGTAGCAGCTCTCAGTCGTCGGAAGGCCCGCTATTACAGATGCAACGTCTCCTTTCAAGTACAGTCGCAGTTAATGAAACTTCTCTGTGGCCGTGATGTGGATGTTACTGTGAACAATATGGTCAAACTGCTCCCAAAATTCTGTTCACTTGCATAGTTCCCCAGAGAAAGAAGCTATTGTCAGTTTAGGCAGTCTGACTCCAGTTCCGTCTAATGGTGCTGCGACTGTTTGGGCGACAGTTCCTTCGGTTTGAGACGACGACCGTAGCATGCGATCTCGCTTACTGGTAATCTCTGCGAGAATCCGTGTAGCATTGTCTTCATATTCCAGGAAGATGTTATACTCGGCCTCTAACTCATCGTCAGGAATGTGCTGCTCGATCTCATTCTTCAAGGTCTTAAGCTCGTCGTTGTTAGCCTTCAGCCTCTCATAAATGGAATTGAGATGGTCATAAGTTGCAGAGTCGTTAGCGAGGAGAGCACTTGCCTCCTTTATAATCTTTGTGTTCTGTGCTCGCCGCGACGTCTGCTTCGACTTCAGTCGGTCCATGCCGGTGCACTTGACTGGTAGCCGTCCGTAGGTTCCTGGTTTTCAATCCCGGTTCTTCGGCACCAAATGGTTTGAACGATGGCCATTCCACTCACTACGAACAGACTCAACTCCGTCGTAAAGGCACAAGAAAAAGCAACGTTTTATTCACATGAGTTTCGAAGCGCTCTGCCTTCAGTTCAGAGCGTCCCCGCTTCTCGCGCTCTTCTTCTTCCTCGGTTCCTCGACCCAGCCCGGAACGTGCAAATAATAATAATAATAATAATAATAATAATAATAATAATAATAATAATAATAATAATAATCAGCCTGTCTACGCCCGCTGCAGGGCAAATGCCTCTCCCATGTTTCGCCAATCAACCCGGTCCTGTGCTTTCTGCTGCCACGTTATACCTGCAAACTTCTTAATCTCATCTACCCACCTAATTTTCTGTCCCCCCCCCTCACGCGTTTGCCATCTCTTGGAATCCAGTCAGTTACCCTTAATGATCAGCGGTTATCCTGCCGACGTGCTACGCGGCCGGCCCGTATTCATTTCTTCTTCTTGATTTCAACTATGATATCCTTGACCCCCGTTTGTTCCCTGACCCACTCTGCTCTCTTCCTGTCTCTTAAGGTTACACCTATCATTTTCCTTTCCATCGCTCGCTGCGTCATCCTCAGTTGAAGTTGAACCCTCTTTGTAAGTCTCCAGGTTTCTTCTCCGTAGGTAAGTACCGGTAAGATGCAGCTGTTATATACCTTCCTCTTGAGGGATAGTGGTAGACTACCATTCATGATTTGATAATGCTTGCTGAATGAGCCCCATCCCATCCTTATTCTTCTAGTTATTTCGCTCTCATGGTTCGGCTCCGCGGTTACTACCTGTCCTAAGTAGACGTACTCCTTTACAACTTCCAGTGTCTCGCCACCTATCGCAAAGCGCTGTTCTCTGCCAAGATTGTTCCACATTACTTTAGTTTTATGCATATTAATTTTAAGACCTAGTCTTCTACTTTCCGTATCCAGTTCAGTAATCATAAGCTGTAATTCGTCTCCCGCGTTACTCATCAATGCAATGTCATCAGCGAATCGCAGGTTACTGAGATACTCTCCATTAACTCTTATCCCTAACTCTTCCCAATCTAGGGCCCTGAAAACCTCCTGTAAACACGCGGTGAATAGCATTGGAGAGATCGTGTCTCCCTGCCATACGCCCTTCTTTATTGGTATTCTGTCGCTTTCTTTATGGAGGACTATAGTGGCTGTGGATCCGCTGTAGATTTCTTCCATTATGTTTATATAAGCTTCGTCGATGCCCTGATTCCGCAGTGCCTGCATGACTGCTGATGTCTCCACCGAATCAAATGCCTTCTCGTAATCTATGAAGGCTATGTATAGGGGTTGGTTGTATTCCGCGCATTTCTCTATCACCTGATTGATAGTATTGACTGCTGCCACGTTATACCTGCAAACTTCCCTGACCCACTCTGCTCTCTTACTGTCTTCCTGTAAAGAAAGCCCTAAAGGGAATACAAAGAGGCAAAGCCGCCGGTGAGGATCAGGTAACATCAGACCTGTTGAAAGACGGTGGATAGATTATGTTAGAAAAAAATTGGCCGCGTATCTGCGTGCTTCGCTGCAAATGTCATCGAAAGACGATAGTCTTCTGCCGGTCGTACTATATGAGTCCTGGTCTCATCCGCGGCCACCTGTGATGCTGCTCTCGACCATTTCCGTCCAAGCGTCTTCTCGCCGCAAGCGCGGTGTTTTTGGAACCGTGTAAAAAGCTGAGAAGCCGCGCAGAGCGACCGGAGCGACCACGAAAAGAGATTCTCTTGTTTGCAGCGACGACGGCAGACTGCGCCAGCTATCGTGCGTCGGATGAAACACGCGGCACATCGCGCGACCTCGGAGATAGACGACGGCTCTTCGCTTTTGCGAGGCAGCTCGCATTTTCAGCGCAGCCTAAGAAACACTAGGGTCTTTAGAATTAGGTATCTATGTATTTTCTATAAAAGAACACACCACTTAATACTTCCGTATTGTTGTTGCGCCTAAGATATGCGTAATATTTGCTTTTTGATCGACAATGTTCACAAGTATGCACGAAAACGACTGTTCAAGATGGCTGGGCGTTCAGAAAGTGGTTAAACTTTGGCCGAGTAGCTGAATCGTGTGACGTGCCGACAAACAGAGAAACAGACCAAAATTTTTCCATTTAGGTATCCCAAGAAAGACTATCGTCTTTAAAACTGGCCACCCTGTATACGAAGTGTCTCTCGACAGGGAGGATACCAGATTCTTGGAAGAATGCCAACATCATCTTGATCCATAAGAAAGGGGACGTCAAGGACCTGAAAAATTACAGGCAAATAATCAACAACGGGATAAACTTAGTGAAGAAAGAAAGAAAACCTATGACGAAACGTTGCCTACCTTTATGAAATCTTCATCACAACGTTTCTGGCGTCACTTGTCTCAAAGTGATAAAAGCTCAGGTTTGGCACATTGTCTTGTTGTGATTCATCAGTTCGTGACTGACAGCTCTAACATAGCTGATCAACATTTTTTTTCCGTCAGTGTTCAATGGTTGCCCAAATAACATTGACTTGCAAAAGTTCTCCACTAATCATCTATCGGCCATGCCTGATATTCACGTTACATATGAAGGTATTGTTTCCTTGCTGCTTAATATCAACGAAAAAAATTCCATCGGTCCAGATGACATTCCGAATAATTTCCTGAAAAGATATGCAGAGTTGGTCCTCCACTATCTCCTCATTATATTTAAGGCTTCGCTTGAAAAAATACACGTTCCAGATGATTGGCTGATGGCAAGGGTTGTACCTATGCACAAATCTGGAAATAGACAGAACGTTGAAAACTACCGTTCAATTTCATTGACTTTCGTGTGTTGTAAGCTATGAGAACACGTTATATCAAAATAAATGTATACATACCTCGATGACAATAAGTTATTCATTCCTAATCAGCGTGGCTTCAGGCAGAATCTCTCAACAACCACCCAATTGTTGCAAACTCTCGACGAATTTACTCGCACTTTAAATGACAGAAGCCAGATCGATGCAATATGCCTAGACTTTGAAAAGGCTTTCGATAATGTTCCGCACACTGAGTTAATGGAAAAATTAGTACCTGACAGACGAACACAATATTGTTGCGCATAAGGACGAAGCAAACGAAGACCGGTGCACGTGCTTGCCGCTCCGAGGCAGCTAGAGAGAAGACGACGACGCTGACGCTTCTCAACCTGTTGGCCGTTCCTGCGCTCACCTTCGCGACCTAATAAACGGCCCCTTCAGTCGTATACGCCATTTATTTCTACATAACAATATGTAGAAATAAATGGCCACAAGTCTAGCCTACTGCAAATCACTTCAGGGGTTCCACAAGGCTCTGTCATAGGACCAATACTTTTTCTAATCTATATAAATGATATTACACGTGACATTGATGCAAGTACAACTACATGGGTTTTTGCAGATGACTGTTTAATTTATAAAGAATTAAAAAATGCCAATGATCAAAAGGCTTGACGACACTCTTGCAGTTGTCAGTGATTGGTGCACTACTTCAAAAATGGAAGTAAATAAAAGGAAAACTGTCGCGCTACGAATCACGAATAAGAGCAAGGACGTCCTCGTCTACGATTATGCTATAGGCTCTACCCCCCCTCTCTACCGTTGACACCTTAAAGTACTTAGGCGTGACTATAACAGGTAATTTAAAATGGAGTTGCCACATTGAAAGCATTTGCTCAGCAGCGGAAAAGAAACTGTGGTTTCTTTTCCGCTGCAAAGTGAAACTCGCTACGACCCGGTTAAGCTAACAGCGCATCTCACATACGTACGGCCAACTCTGGAATACGCAAATACAATATGGGACCCCTCAGAAATTGGGCTAATAAAAATGCTATAAAGAGTACAGAGGAGAGCCGCTAGGTTCATCCTTTCAAAATACTCATCCAAAGAATCAGTCACAGCAATGGTGCGTCTTCTGGGACTTCCCATTCTGTCAGATCGTCGAAAACTGCCCAGGCTAAGTTCTTTTTCCTACTGTCCAAAAATAAACTAAATATTATTATAGACCACTATTTAACGCCGCGCAGAGACAGAATTCTGAGAGGAAATAATGAATATACATATGAAGTACCTCAGCAACGTTTCGAAATATATGCAAATTCATTCTTCACAAAACCTATTCGACAATGGAGTTTACTACCTTCATTACTACTCCGATGTGCTTCAGCAGGAAAACTTCAACGAAGGGCCCAAGCAATATCTCGCTCAGCTTGAGCTAAAAGATTGACACATTGACTTTTGTATGTTAATTTTGCTATGTTCTAACTCCAGCTATGTTAACGTTGTCAAGGAGCTTGTAAATAAGTACACAGCTGTATTGTATTATATTGCATTTGTTTGGTATTGTATTTTATTGCATTGTATTCCTTGAATATCCATTTTGACATGTCATACATATTGTTCTTAAAATGTTGTTTAGTATCGTTGAATGGTATAACAACTGTAACCCACCCCTGTAACGGCCTGAGGGCCAACAGTATGCTGAAATAAATAAAATAAAATTTCTAGATAAATTTTCACTTATTTCAAGTCGCCAGTTTGGTTTTGTCGCAGGGCGAGGCACTACTGATCTACTAGAAGAATTTTCCCGATGAACTGCATGATGCCTTAGAAAATAACATGTTTGCCTGTGCTTCATTTCTTGATATCTCCAAAGCCTTCGACACCCGTAAACCACTCTATACTGCTTGAAAAAATATACCTTCTTGGCTTCAAGGGGTCCGTTGTACGAGTTTCTTAAAAATTATCTTTCTGATCGTTCCCAGGTAGTTCGGTTAGACAAACCTTACAGCAATAGGCTTCCATTGAAATCTGGTGTACCACAGGGATCCATTTTATCTCCTCTTTTCATTAATTTATTCATAAATGATTTTACTGCTGCTGTCCCAAAATGTCTTGTATTTCAGTATGCAGACGACACTGTTCTGTTAACGAAACACGTCTGTTACCATAAAGCGCTGTCACTACTACAAGACAGTGTTGATGATGGCTGCGTCATGGTTTATTAATAATTGCTTGGCGATTAATCGGAAAAATCTTTAAAATCCGCTTTAAAAATCCGTTCAAAGCAAAGGTGACAAATGCATTCCCTACTTCTTAATGCCCGTGATTGCATCTCCTGTAAGTGTATTCCCACTGAATATGTTATTTCTATAAAATATCTTGGTGTGTTCTTCGATAGCGACCTGTCTTGGAATGATCATTCGGCTT